>JAVFBW010148463.1:0-12413 GCA_034783835.1 Mopalia ciliata
TGCACGCTTTTTTGCTGAAAAATAAAATACATCAATAAACAACAGTAAAAAAGAGTAAAATAACAAATAATTGGAGATTGGCCTCAGCACACAGCTTATGCCTGGTCTTTGATAACTTCCAGTTGGATACACGACAGTATTAATATGTTCTGAAAACAACAATTTATAACTGGAAAAGTTGTACATTGATAATAAGGCATCAATAGAGAACATTGGAACTGGAAACAAGTGTGTTCCTTTCTTTTTCGATTTCTATCTATAAATGGGAGTAATTTTCTTCATTCACAATAACATAAAATTACAACTTAGTCACATGCACACACATACACCCAAAATAGTTAATTGTGTAGGGCCTATTGATTGACTATCCTAGCCCATGTCTGAAGAACCTCGGCCATTTCCGCACTGTAAATAACTCTATAGTGGAGAGCGGTTCATTTCAGGGGAGGTAACTCGCATGGATTTACTTTCGTCTTATGGCTGAGTTATCCACGTGTTTATTACGTCTGAAGGTTATTCTTGTGTAGATATGATGGCGTCATAGGAACTACATTATTTTTAAAATACTTAAAGCGGACTAAATTTGAATTACTTGCAACAAGTTATACATAAAAAGGAGGAGTGTTTTGTTTAAATGTTATTTTACCAGAAAAACAGGCTTGTTTGATGTGGGGTTTTTTCCAATTACAAATCCGATTTGGTATATTTCCACGCAAGTGCGCAAAACATTCGGCGGTTAACATTACACGTTTTCATGTAATGTTATTCCTTCCATTTACCGTTGAGATAACAATAACGGTACGGTAAGTGTCGAAGAATATTCCGACATGATCTCGGAGGTGAATGGAAGAACATTTGAACAAAATACCACCGCTTTCTTACGTATGACCAAGGATGAGTAAGTACAGGGATTAAAAACTCCGCTACCCCTCGAATCATAGAACCTTGAATGTGTTACTCGGCTAGCTCGTGCCAAACGACACATTGGGCGTGTTGGGCAAACTGTTGAAGTCTGCCCATTATAGGCAAGTGCAGTGAAGGGAGTGTCAGGACTAGCTTTGGCCTACTGAGCAGACCTAACGTGTCTTTTGGACCGAGCTAGCCGAGTGAAACATTGACAGTTCGATGATTCGAAGATTATCGGATTACAGTGTACGAAATAAATTTGAATCATTTGCAACAAGTCATGCATAAAAAGAACAGTGTTTTGTTTAAATGTGATTTTACCCGATAAACGGGCTTGTTTGATGTTCGGTTTATTTGTATCAAAATCCATGGAGTACTTTGGTGATCTCCACACATCAGCGTATAGCATCCGGAAGTTAACATTACCCGTTTTCTTGTAATATTATTGCATTGATTCCCTTCTGAGATAACTGTGCCGGTTTGAAAAGTATGGATGTTGCAATATAAAAGGACCCCAGATACGGACTTACAGGGGTCGTGAACGAACATGCTTTTCAGTCAAATAAAAAAAAAACCCGAATATAAACCTGTACCACTGCTTATAGTCAAATTGGAGAAAATGAACATCCACATATAACATTGTACGTTAAACAGATCGTCTCCATGTCTTATTTGGATGTTAAAACAATCAGTGTATGCGGTAAAATATATCAGCGTAAATAACACAAACCTCCGCCTCCAGCAGCCCCCGCCCCCGTTCCCACACTGAGGGGGCCACCAAGTAAGCCGGCCTCTATTAAATCTGCCATAAAATCGGCCATTTCACCAGGTGGTATACTGGTAGCTTGTGGACACGAATCGAGCACGTCTTGATGACACTGGTTTGTGACGTTACTGAAGAGATAACCAGGAGGACAGGTCGAGAACTGAGCCGCTCCACCCTCACATTCGTAATAACCATAACATGTTGTCGGGTCCGGTACAAACAAAGTAAAAGCTCCATTGCACGGGCCTATAAATCAGAGAGAAAAAGTTCCAATTACACTGCTCAACAGTCAACATTATAGCTCATACTTTAAGCAACACTCTGGATAAAACTGGGTCATAAGTAGCGTACATTTCAAATGATTGGGCTCTACTGTTAAACAGAATTCATACCTTGTATTTACCAAAACTTCTAACCCGAGTGTGGAGTGTGCGCAATTCAGGTTATGTTATTGAATTGCGCCCTCCATACCGGCAAAAGTATGTCCAACACTTCTTTATGCTTAATTATCTGAGGTTAATTTCGAATCAATAGGAACTAAACTGGTGACGATTCATTTAGAAGGCCGCTTTTGGGGTTGTGACCAGAAAGATAACAGCATCAATTATGTCTAACCAATACCAGTGAGCCATTTTGTCGACGCAACCGTTTCTAGCCTAATTTAATCGACCATTGCCCGGACTATAAGTGAACAAGGTTGGAGAACAAAAATCACATCATTAATTTTGCCCCCCACATGAAGCAACAGTATAGACATCAGGTAGACAGGTAAATACGGAAACAAACTCCACCAAAGCAGACGTTACAAATTAGTATATCAATTCAAAATGAATGTACGTACAGCTAAACAATAATTGATCTGTATTGACAATATTTCGTCCACAGTGCCCTGTTTTTAGTAATGCAGACCTGCCTACTTTAGATGAAGTTGATGTGTCAAAAAAAGTTAAGGAGCAAACAATATTGATTTCTGTGTGTATTTTGATGGTCTTTTGGTGAATTTCACATAAATTATGTGTACAAAATACTCCAAAATACACCGGGTAGACAGGTCTGGTAATGTATAGACATTGCTGTAGAATCTATTGAATCAGGACCAGTTTAAAGCTTAAAAGATCGCCGATGGATACCTGATCCGTCACATACATTAAGCCTCCAATGGATAACGGAATTGTTACATCAAAATAACGCTAAACAAATTAGGGAAAATTTAATAAACAACTCTTAAGCAACCCAACCCAGTAACGTGACGGTTTCACCTGAGACCAATTAGCACACAACAATTTATCTTTAAAATTACACGATCGCATATAAATGTTTCACGCCAAAAGTAGTTGGAATTATTGATGATATTTGCCTATATCTATAGGCGCAGCTATGCACTAAATATTTCCAGGTACAAATGGTTTTGTTGTCATTTTATATAACGGTGATTGAGTATAGCAATGGTTTTGAAAATGCGCCGCACGACTTGGAATCCCCAGAAAATACTTCATAAACACAAGCTCTAGTCATCACCGCCGACGACAAAGAATGATGTATGTGTCATGAAAAGGCACTGCATTCCGCATGCTGGATGGATCCTTATAAACCTCTCAAATATATATATATATATATATCTTTATTTATTTAAAATATATATGGGGTGGGGGCAAGCACATTTTTCTTTCTTCGTTTATTCAATATATATAAGAGTGCTTACTAGTAAACACGCCAGCGTGATTCTTTAACCTTTTTCAATGGCACGAACTATTTGGAGTGACTATATAACTTAAAACTAACTTGTCTATATAAAAACCTGTATAAACATAGTCTGAATATACTATCCATTTATGTGATATTACATTAGGCAAGGTACGTTACAATTCATCTTCAAGAATCACTATGAACAACTCGCTTTAGACAATGCAATATAAAGACAATGTAAATGGCAGAATATAGGATGGAATCGTGCAGGCTTGTAGTCTGAGCAAACTATAGGCCTACGTCATTAGGCAACACACTAACTGTAAAGCTTAAAATATCAGAAATCCGCCAATAAAAAAATCGTTTTTTAAATAAATTTAAAACAATTGCAAGGGAGATATAACAAAATTGCAAGGGAGATAATTCTGTCTCTTTAGCCCCACAAAAATCAAAACATGGACGTAATCAAATGGCGATGCATTTCATCAAATCGCGTGATTGTTTTGGGGAGATTTGAAATTTTCTTGACACTTAAAAGGTAGTCCATATGGGACATAAATTACAGTAGGATATTTTTGTGCCCCAGAGATTATTCCCGATTCTTATAATTCTTCGATTCCCTTATCACAGTTTCATTAGAGTCAAGCATCATACTCATCAAAATAATTTTATTAGCCTACCCAGCATATTTCGGTCCGTACCTTAGAGCCTAAAGGAGAGAAAATAATTTAATTAAATTAAAACATAATTAACGAACTTTCAGCTTATTATCATACAACACTCACAACCAAAACATACACCATGATATGATGCTGAATATGAAAACCAGGGTCTGACAACTTTCTGAAAGATCATGATAGGAATTTAAAACAGTCTACATAATCATCCCCTGTATATTTCATACAGGAAGTGTGGAGGTTAATAAGTCTGCAATATAACTTACTCCAGGGACATACATCCCCGTCAGGAATTCCGCACATGCCCGTAGCGTTGGAGAACCAATGCCGAGTGGGACATGAGCTATATGTCGCCACTATTTTCCCAGCAACCTGTTCACATTTCACGTAAGTACCGCAGTTGTCGTCTAAAGGACCAAAGCCTGTGACTGTCATAAAGAGTTCCGCCCTTGCGAACGCGTCCTGGCAGCCTTCTAGGTACCATGCTGAAAATCATAACAGCGCTTCCGTGTCATTATGTTGATCAGTTGGTTCACTTTCTAAGCAATGGCGACTTTTCTGTGCAATTTTCTGAATATTAAATTATATATAGTATATAAACTTTAAAGACCTTCATTACATGATTGTCCATTCGACGCCGTATACGCGCAGATGGGAAATAATTCAGCTCAATTGAATTGCAGGTATGTCTATGAAATCATTTAGGGAGCGTGTTAAGTGTATAGAAGGTTCAGTTTACATTACATCCATATTTTATCAAATTAATTTTGAAACAAAACTTTAAAAACAGCAGGCGTCTATTAAACTTCAAACATAAATTTAACATCCATATTTTTACAATTAATTTTCAAAATATAATTGAAGAACAACAGATGTCTATTTAACTTCAAATAGCAAGTAGTTTTATGTTGTTGTTGTTTCCCACAAAATTAGGCCTTTTTATTACTTTTAATTTTACAATGCACAGTCGAAGACGTCAACCCATATGGAAGTGGCCAACATTTAGTATATAAAAGGGTAGAGCGGGTATGAAGCAGAATATTTGAAAGCAGAGCTTGCGCTATAGAAGCTATGGTATTTAGCAGGTTCAGCATTTCACCTGTAAACAAGGCAGTCAAAAACTGTGTGCACTGTAAACAAGGCATTCAAAAACTGTGCGCACAGTAAACAAGGCATTCATAAATTATGCGCACAGTAAACAAGGCATTCATAAAATATGCGCACCATAAACAAGGCATTCAAATACTGTGCGAACTGTTAAAAAGGCATTCATAAAAATATGCGCACAACAAACAAAGCATTCATAAAATTTGAACAATAAACAAGGCATTCATAAAATATGCACACAATAAACAAGGCATTCATAAATTGTGCACAATAAACAAGGCATTCATAAACTGGGACAACATGAAAAGGCATTCATAAACTGTGCGCACAGTAAACAAGGCATTCATGAACTGTGCGCACTGTAAACAAGGCATTCATAAACTGTGGCAACATAAAAAAGGTTTTCATAAACTGTGCGCACTGTAATCAAGGCGTTCATAAACTCTGCGCACTGTAAACAAGGTATTCATAAACTGTGCGCACAATAGAAAAGGCATTCATAAACTGTACGCACAGTAAACGAGGTATTCATAAATTGTGTGCACAAAAATGTTATATTAATTCATGCGTATTCCAAAAAAGGATGTTTTCCATAATGTCAGTAGTTGATACAACATTTTTTCCAACATCCATTAAATAAAATAGCTAAATAAGTGCTTGCTCTAGGCCTTATAAACAAAGCATAATTTCCCGTGGTGTGGGTCAAAGTTGGTTTGATATATTTGTAGTAACAACTGTTATTAAGAGGTTTTTAAACACATTTTCAAAATGTAATTGTTAACATTAATCACACTGGCACAAACATTTGATCAATAAGAAAAGTACAATTCATCTCACATTCTCTACTCTCAGATCAAGCGTTTCATTGAATTTTATTCTCGAGTTTGTATGAGTCACATATACACATCTCGAGAGAAAGCACCATTTCTTTACATATGAGCTATTAATCAAATAAATATGTAGATATGTGTTTTGTTAGTACTCAGCTAGTTAGATACTGGTAAATGGTATTAGACGTAGTTCGACTGAAAACATTTGTTTGATATAATATTGCTAAAAATGTTTATCTAACAAGGCATGACACACCATGAAAATTAAATCATAAAATATCACGTTAAGAAATGATTTAGTCATAAAGCAAACGATGCAACTGACTGTTTTTGAATACTGTTTCTCATAATCAGGGCTTATGTTTTGTGATCTTACGCCAAATGTAAGGTTATTTCACTGACAGGTCATGGTAGTATATGGATAAAAGAAATCATCCTCCACATCACTGCACAAATAGGGTGCATGATGTGATGACAAATGACTTTTTGTTGCCCCAGGCCACAGAAAGCCCAATCCCCCTTCCACCCCCTCTCAACAACCCGAAACATTATATCAGGACATTAAAACATTGCCCATACAGTACATTATGTCTTTTATCATACCTTCGTTAAATTATACTTCAAACTGGATTCTCATGCGATAGTTGCACCTGTCATGACTAGTAGTATTATTTATAGTGTGTAAATATATAAAGAAAAAAAACATAAAACCCCCCTTTATACAACTATTGAACTTTTCTATATGTCTTATGCGCATGTGTTTATTGGCATTTGGATGAGATTTAGAGATTCAAGATATCGTTTCCAAGTCAACGCTTGGTAATGACCTCTACAGTGTTATCGAAACATTTTATCTCACGAAGATGTCTTTACAAAACTCTACAACAAGTGATGAAGAAAATTATTATAATTCAGTGATATGGTAAACAAATGAAGAGTAGCTTTGGTCAACAGTTAATGTATTTTGTCCACAGTAAATTTGGCTTCTGTTTGATAAAAACCACTGTCATTACAATTGTTTGTCATTAACCTGGACACAATACCTGTATTGTGGGCTGACTGAAAAAAATGTGATCGAATGTGCAATGTTTACATTCCAGCAATAAATAGCCGCTGGGTTCGATCTTTGTACTTATTAACTAAACTAAGTTCTCGGGTTCAGATAACGTTGAAATAAATATTTCTAGTCTTCGTTTTCATGTGACGAGTGTACAGTCACGACCTATTCTTCAACAAAAGGCGGGACACAAACATTTTACAATGAGTGTTCTCCGCAAATGTAGGTCTAACAGGTTTAACTTAGTAAAACCTTTACTTAATTTAACATTGATGAATCTTCTAATGTACGACTTTAAATATAGTTTTCTTCAATATTGATTTATAGAGAATACTGAACTTTTTTGATGGTGCACAAAAAGTAAAGATTTTTAGAAATCCGTGTCACATGACATTTAACACGGTGATCAGTAAAACCACGTGTTTAATTCATGAAGTATTAATTGTGACGTGGCGTCGAATCTGTTTATTCTTTTTCTATTTTTAATGTACTGACTACAACTAGACACACATCGCAATCAAACATATCTATAAGCCATCTCTCCATAAACGGTTAAGATGTATCAAGAAATGGACAGTTTTAAAATCGTTCTCTGTAAAAAGTCTTTTGCTGGCTTAAAAAAAATCCAATAGATTCTTTCCTGTATCAAATCCTGTTTCTGATCGTTCTTGTCAAAAAATGCAGCAAGACTGTCTGTGTTAGGTTAAAGGATTTTAACTTAAAGTCCCATTCCTGGTCGTGCCGTCATTGGTGGCTGACATGCGCAGTCTTCAGGCTTCAGCTGTTTTGTTCTATCTCATGAATTAAGCTGGATATTCTAAATGCTAGAATGGAGTCATGAAATAAATTTCCGGCTTGAGATTCCAAGGACGAATCAAGAAAAACAATTCCGAGGTTTGCCAGATTAAAATTGTGATTCAAACAACGTTTAGAGGCCCACATGTTAAAATACCATTTTGATTGGCGGATTTCTTACTCGCACTGATTTGGTTTCATATTATATAAAAACAATATTGGACACAGACAACAGTAAACAAACAACACTGCAAAATATAAATTCACTCATGTTTAGGATTTTACATAGAGACAAAAATCTTTAAAAAAAACAATTTATGACAAAATGAACAATTATAAAACGTGAAAAAAATTATGAAATGACGGGTTTTGGCTTAATGAATTGTTACCCATAGCATCGCTTTCCACTGTGTCTCATGATTTCTCTATGAATTGTCTCCAGTTCACAAACACAACAATTCTGTAAATTTGTAATAAAATAATTCGAAGTGAATTTTCTAAATACCATCGCATATTTGTAAGTTTGATTAAAAACAAAGAAATTGTTTTTCACAAATAATACAGTTTCTGGATGCATTAGGCATTACAATGAAATCTGAATGTGGTAATGAATTAAATGCCTATTTCTAAAAGTAATCTTGATAATAGGGTTAGTATAAACTCTGACTGAACTGTTTAGACAAAAGATTGAAGAGATCACTTCATTTCTAGGATGGAAGGATTTAGTCACTTCTTTTACTCCCATTTATCCCAAATCAGAAAGTCTCAATGTCTTTATTTTTGTACCGTTATGAGCGCCATGAGAGAGGGATTTCGCGGCGCAATCCCAACTGACTCACAGAGCGTTCCAGGGCGCTGATGGGGCGCCGCTGGTACGCCACTGACGGCGATATTGAGGCTGCTGCAGCTGCGGCTCTCCTGTTAGCCCTAGTTAACACACAAATACCGCAAAGGATTACAGCAAAACCAAAGAATGACGTAGCAACGATGGCGGAGGCCGTCTGTAAGGGATGCTCGGCAACAGTGAAAAGCGAGTCAGCAACTTTGACCATTGGTTTGTGGGGCCCCAACTCTTCATCGTGTTCTGGGGGAGAAAGAAACAGACGATAATGGGTCACTAAGTCATTCTTTGGTATTTGCCGTAAAACATCTAATTCTTCTGATAACACTAAACCTGAAATCAGTTCAGTAAAACAAAATTCACTTCACTTGAAATAATAGAAAATCATTCGTTAAAACATTGTAGTATTTTCTTTTAATCTCTGACTAACATTTTAAACTGATTTTAGGAAAAATATATAAAAAAAATGTCGGAAACCAAATCTGCTTTTTTTACTATCGCCAATGAAATTTCACGAAAATATGACCATGCAATTAACAAGAAGTCGTTTAACAATACACTAAAAAAGCAATCACTCAAAGAAGTAACATTCGTGTACATTTATAAACAGTTTAGACTGCTTAAAATTAATTTAATTAATTTGCCATAGTGTAAAAGAGTTGACTCAAAACTACTATTCTGTGTTCGAAGTTGATCCAACACTCGAATAGCCACGTGGTCAGGGCAAAAGCTACAATCATATTGAGAAATTAAGTTGTAATCTTCAAGTAAAATGGTAATTTATGACGGACGGAATATTGCTCCTAATCTTTGTGAATTTCCAAGCCAGAAACCCAAGACTACTTGACGATGTTAAACCACAGCACTGCCAAGTCCAATGCCAAATACCTAAAGTCAGCTGTTGAGAAACTCCCAGGGAGGAAAATCTGTGAGTTTTACTGCAGTTGTATTTGATCGGGTATGGCGAATATAATGACACAACCTGCCGCCTAAGTTAAATGAAAATATTGTGGTGGCCAAGTCAAACCTAATGTGTATTATGGATTTTAAATTTCTTGTTTTTTGTAGATGTAAAATTATAAAAAAAATCTTTCATTGCATGTTAACATGGAAATTAATTGGAAATTAACGATAGATCATTCTATATCTTTAACCATATTGTCACTGCCCCGTCCCAAACTTTTTAACGCTTTAAAAAGACAGCTTATTTGTATAGTCTACAATAAGACGCCATCACTGCCAATCGTTGGGGTAGAGAGTCAGTAAGAGCCATTGTCCGGAGATTAGTTCGATTGGGATTAAACGCTGTACTCAAGGTTATTTCACTCACATGATGGCGTGCTTGTCCGATGGATGAAGGAAACCACCCTCAACGTCATTGGCTAAAGACAAAGACAAGATGGGACAAACACGTGACAATCACTAACAAATCGGCGTCTAGTTTCCCTTTAGCTCTGAGAACACTAGTCTCGCTAAACCAGATTTCTCGCGAGAACTTCGATCACGACTACATAGTCTGGTACCAGAGCATACTAAACGTTGCAAAAGAAAATGGCCGTCATGTTGTAAATTTTGTCTAAAATTCCATTTAATTGATGATTAAATACACATTTAAACTGATATGGTCTCAGTATTCAAAGAAAATTAAAGGATACTTACCAAAGTTTGAAGAGCACCAAAGCTGCACAGAGCTGTTTTTACTTTAAATTGACTTTAAACAATAGTTTATTAACTCAAAAAAACAATTAAACATTATTGAATAGTTTTGGGCCCTTTAAGACTGGGACAAGTGGTGCAAAACATTATTTGGCCAAGCGGTTTTTGTCACCCCGAATGTGAGGGCGCAGACTATCATCTGATGGCCTTCTACAACACCAGTGATGTGCTTAGAGATGTCTCCCCATATCATGACACTGCCTCCATCGAATCTGCCAACTTGGGAAACGCAGTTGTTGGCAAAAGGTTAATTGCGGCACTTGTACACGCGTTGTCATCCATCAGGTCTCTGCAAAAGGAAACGTGACTCGTCGCTGAACCATCAGTACTCTTCGCCAGTTTCTCATGTTCCAGCTCATTTGTACAGACACCCGTCTCTATACCCAGCTTTGTCCGTTGCTGTGGTAGTTCGGTGACGCAAGTGATGGACCTGAACGTAGGGTCCGTGTTCCTTTCAACAATTTATCTTCCAGCTTTTGATTTTCAATGCTGAACATATGTAAAACTCTATATCGCTTCTCACTTCTAACTTCTGAAAACAAACTTGGTTAAGCTGGAATCAGGAATGCTTTACATTGCTTTCAAGTTTTTGGGCTCACGTTCTAAGCTTAAAAGCTCATCATCGTGTCCAGCATCTCATATTTTACCAACAGTAGATGGACATATGGATCTTATTTTACAAAGTCTACCGGTCGGTGCCAGTCTTCTGCAAATTGGAATAGCTGAAACCTGTCCTAAAGACGTGAAGTAGTGCTCTGTCTGACGTTCATGTGCCGGGCGACTTCCGACTGCGATGTACCTAACTGCATGGAGGCGGCCGATCGAAATGTTTCGATTCGCGCGGTTAAGTCTCGGCATGCTAATTGTAACTGGTGTACAGTGAAATGGGAAATGCACACTATTATTGCCAGAATCGCAGCTTTAAATATTCATCGCCACCCCATTATTTTCCCCAATTTTCATTTGCATTCGTAAAAATCGTAAACACAAAATTCCGCAGAAACGTGCTACAACCTGTCTTTTCAGTGTAGTTGGCCATGTTGTCCCATTCCAAAAGTATTGAGAAACATAATCATCCATGACCATTGTACACAAGAAAAGTGTTGGGTTTTTTTTTTAATTCAACGCTTTCTTGTGACATTTCACTTTTGCGTTTGTTTGTTTTTGTTTTTGTTGTTGTTGTTTTTTTTTTTGACAGATTATATTAACTGTTTGCAAATAAAATTTCATGGATTTTTTTTGCTCTACTATAAGAAACCGTACCAAAAAAAAAAAAAATTTTTTAGCTCCTAACCCAAACTTTTTTTGTTCCCCTCTGTCAAATGTTGCAAGTTTTAGACTGATAATTCTACTTTTAAAATCGAACCGTGGAATGGTGAAATAAAAAATAAAAAGCCAGCCTCTTTTTACTATAAAAAAAAAAATTTCACTCACACTGCCAAAATTTACGCCAACCAAAATACATATACGATACCCAACACTAATTAACAAACATATGGCAGGCCGTATTTCGCCTTTACCTGTATGCGACATATGTTGAATTATATTGCAAATAAATGCAATCCCTTGAACATATTTAAAATAACCGACTTTATTTTAAATGTGTGAAAAAGGAATTGTACATAATTTATGTGATATATTGAAAAACCAATTTCACATATATGTACAAAACAGTTTTTCATATGTTGAAATAAATTTTACAAATGTAAAATGAAATTCACATATGTAAACTCGTTTTCACATGTGTATATTTTTATTATGTAACATGTTGAATAGAATTTCAGTATATGTGAAACAATATTCAACATTTATTCAACCGAAGTGAAAATCTTAAAATAAAACACAATTAAGCCTTTTGAATTCAGTTTTAATAAGTCGGTTAGGCATAACCAGAAGTCTATTGCTTCTGGTATATAACTAAGGCATGTTTCCTCATGCATGCGTGCGCCATATGATACATGGCCCCAGACCACCATTAATTTGCCATAAGCGGCAATGTTAACGTTTGGCCCCACAGCTCCCTCCCAAACTT
>JAVFBW010148474.1:0-12413 GCA_034783835.1 Mopalia ciliata
GGACACAAATATAGAACATCCCAAACAAATCTGCTTCCCGTTACCCTTTAGCTCTGCGAACACCAGGGCAACAGAAATCAACCTCTTTTCTTGCCTCTTACGATCGACTGAGGAAGCCGCGGGAGTATTCTGCAGGGCCATGGCCCACCCGCTCCCTCACGGGGCTACATCTATCTGAATTTATTATGATTTAAATAATACTGATGAACAGTTGGATCGTAAAATGAACCAACGTGAAACTTTGGCTTATGTCTGGATATATATTATGAATATATGAGTAAAAATAAATACAAATTAAATAAGCAATTTAAAAGAAATTGGCAAATAAGCTGCATCAACGAATACATTTTAACTCATTATTTTCAGGAATTGCAACAAACGTCATAATTGCGGCTTGGCTTAAATAAAAAAAAATGATTAAATGGCCTAAGTAAATTTAACATCAAAACGTGAAAGCCCTTGGTCTCATTTGGGTATTTTGCGTAAATTCAACCGGGAGACCATCTTCCGGGTGGGGAACTGGAAGACGCTTCATCGTTGGGGCACTGTTGAGCAGACGCCATGTACAGCTTCGAGTCAGTTCTATTAACAAGAGCTTAAGTAAGATTCGAGCAAACTCTTTGCCAACACAGGAACGGCTTCCGCCCCCGAACGGCAGATAATGGAATTTGTCAGACGATGTATCAGCATTCCACCGGTCAGGATCGAACTTGTCACACTCCGTGAACATCTCCGAAGTCTCGTGTGTGTCCCGTATACTGTAAGCTACAGTCCAACCTTTGGGAACTTGGCAGCCCTGAATAATCAAGAAAGAGGAAATATTATATACACTGGGTATTGAAAGTAAGTGGATAGAGTGAAAAGACAAATATAGATATACCGGTATTCAAATCAGATGAAGAAATCATTTTCAAAACAGAGTAGACCTACAGTTTAGAAATACATTGAAATTAGAACAAGAGAAAAATGAAGGCTTTCGTTGGGTAAACTACCCAAATTATAGTGGTCCAGTCACAAAAAGACCTTTATGTAACGTCAGTATATAGTTAATGTGTGTATTATTTTAGAAGCAGTCATTATTGTCAGATAAATCAGATCGTTAACGTGAAAAGTTTTCTATCGCTGCGATTTAAACAATTGACCAACAGTAAACAGATCTTTTGGTGACCATTATTCCTGCATGAATAAAAAAAAGTCTTAACTTACATCGATTTCAAAGGTTTTCAGCGCTTTTCGGAACCCGGCTCCAATTGGAGGAAGTATCCTCAGCACTTCCTTAATCACGTGATTAATGTAGGTCAGCTTGTTAAGGACTTCCAATGTTACCGGTGTATCGTATCCCATGAGTCCGTGAGCAGCCATCTCGTGCGTTATCTTTTCGACAACTTCCGGCTCACGCGCCAGATGGAGAATCATTGAACAGGAAGCACTAGCTGTCGTTTCGTGTCCAGCAAACAAAAGTTCCAAAGCAGATTCTTTGATTTCGCGCCGGCTGAGTTTATCGTCCGTGTCATCTAGGCTCATGAGCATATCCAAAGCGTCCGGAAAGTCTAAGACACTCCCTCTCTCTTCCTTAATACGAATGCAACCATCAATTTTTTCCAACAGATAGTCGCGGGCCTTGATACCCTGTTCAAGAAAATGTATTCCATAAATTATAATTGAAAATTGTATTGACGCCCGCTTAACGATGTAGATAAAGTACAGCCTGCACAGATTTCAAATGAATGGGGACAAATTAAGGCAAGCATTTTCACGACTAAATGAGAAGGCCTCATTCTGTAAAGTTGGATATCCTATTAATTAGTAGTTAAAGTAAGGAATCAATTAACATTAACTTGCTAATGGACTGCGTCATCTAGGCGTACTAGGAATCTAGTCGTACAACACTTCATATTTTAAAATTGTGTTATAGCATGGCTATTTTGGGGGTGTACCGCATTTATAAGCGTAATACCCTTACAAACGACTTATAAAGTCTCACCTTATAAAGACCGGATCCAGGTAAACAGACAGGTAACGAGAACAGGTTAGAGATCATCTGATTAAAGACATTTAACATATTGTTTGTCTCCCGTTCGCCAACACGAATCCCCAATAGCACGTTGGCTGCTATTTCAAATGTCAGTTTCTTGCATTCGGGATAGCCGAAGACAAACCCTTGATCGCACCACTTCTCCACTGATTTACGCATCACATCCTGGATGGGCTGGACATAATTGGACAAAGCCTCGTGGTTAAAAGCCTTTAAGACAACCTTGCGACGTAGCCGGTGGGTGTCGCCGGCAGAGTGAGCCAAAGCTCCGTCCCCCATGATAAGCCTTGTACTCGTGGGCCAACTCGAGGTCACAAGGGTATGTTCCCCCAACAAGATCTTACGGACGTTTTTAGAACCGATCACTCTAATAGTTGGACGACCAAGTATATGGGTTTTGTAGACATTTCCATACGATGTTCTTCTAGACTGGTAAAATTTGTTTCCCTGTTGAAAACGAAAAGTATATCATTATTTTTCATACATATGTGAAATCCCAGAATTATGTATTCACACTACTGTCCACTGAATATGCTATATTTCATTATTTATGTGTGTATTAGGATGTGTTTCTACACATTACAGTGAGATTCATTTTCAGAACTAGCCGACCAAGCTTTTTCGAAGTTTTACTTGACGTAATTAGTACTGTAATTACCACGTCTCAAGATTTGTGCAATTATTGGTGATCGACAAAAGTTCGAATGGACACGAGACTTATAAAGTTAACTATCTTCACTAGGTCACGTGTCGGTCAAATTCAAATACGTAAGATTGGCCGGTTACAGGAATTCTGTATTCCGTTTTTTGATTAATATGAAACTTACCCCAAAAATAAGATCTAACGTTTCTCCTACGAGTGGCACACCCATGCTCCCCGGGGGTAGTGGGAGACTACAAGTGTTGTCTTTAGTGCTTATATTGTAGAAGTACCAGAGTTTGCAGGAGAACCCGTACAGAATGATAGGTAACAATGTAGGTAGAATTATGGACGATAAAAGGAAGTTTAGACAACTGTGTACGTCATCCACTATAGACGTCTCTTCAATCTTTACACTATAAGAAAAAACAAATTAAAGATATAAGAATTCGATGGAAACTGGAGGAATTTTAAAGCCAAGCAGTGAAGTGACAACTTATGATTTGTTTGTAAACAAATTCTCGATCACCATAATTTAACGAATAATTTGTCTATACATGTCTAGTAATAGTAATTCCCTGTGCAGTTTTAAAAAAGCAGATCTTGGACAACCGGGAATTCACATTAACTAGCCGAGTTAAGTTATGAGTATGCTGTCAAATTGAAGAGTATATTCAGTGACCAATTTCAGCTCAACGTTTCTTTTTTAAAATTTAAACAGGCTTTTAAGTGAGCATTGGCCTAATTAGCGTTCGCAAATGGGATTTTTTTTTATCCTTTCAAACAGTCACTCTACCGACTGTGTCACCAATTACTATCAAGTGGAGAAGGATTGTTTGCCACCAAGGCTGCACGGAGATAACTAAGTCATTTACAGCCCGTTGATCACTAACGGAATATCAGTGATTTTCACAAATTAAATACGGTTATAAAAGATGTAAAGTAATAAAGTGGGCTCAAATTTTAAACACAGGAAACGTTGGAGTTATAAGGGTTTCTTGTCTAATTAAAAGGGCTATTATCTCATAGAGCGAGATTGCTTGGGTCACGAAGATGTGTCTTTGGATTAGAAGTACTCGGTTTGCGTGGGTGTTGTAGAGGAATGTGTGGCCGGTGTATAAGGGAGGGGTGGGGCGGGGCGGGGATTTACCGAGGGGTCGTGCACTGAAACAGGAATCCCGTCTCAGTTCATTTAATCCGAACACAAGCCAACTGTCGGCGATTTAACAATGCTAGAGACCAAAAGCGTGCATTGCTACCGATGACATAACCGTAGGCCTATAACCCAACCCAAAATTGATTCGCCATGTGGGGAAATTATAGCGAACATGTGGTCAACTACTAGTATAATAAAAGTAGTAGAAAATAAGGCAATTAATTTCAAGAAAGATTTTGATATCTTTAGAAGATAACAGAAATAAAGTGCCAAAACCTGAAATATCAATTTATCCGTTTTGGATTATCATATTAAATAAAACAGGAAGACTTTAGACCACATGATAGGCTCACTGTAATACCAACTTCTCACGAATCCAATACAAAGAAATGGATAAATTTTACACAGCGGTTTCACAAATCTGCATGATTTACATCTAAGGATGCATAGCCTGTTAAGTGCAAATATTTTTAGGTTAGAGAAACAACATTTTGCTTGGCTCCATATATAATTATTATAACTACGCATTTCTTAGATACAACATGTAGACTTCATGAAGACAAACGTTATTGTATGTCACATGGCCAGGTGTTAAATGATGAACAATTTTAAACAAATGTACGGTACCTGAGCAATATTGCGTTAATTAAACTATATAGTTTTTAAAAAAATTTAAAAATTAGATCTTGATTTACTCCTAGACAATGACATAATTACGATTTTGTAAACCAGGAAGTATAAGGATATGACGGTCGTAATAAATATGTACCACATAAATTTTCTTTCATCTGTTCATTGTAATATGCCAATTATGGGCTCCATACTAGTCCTACAACAGGGGCCTATACGTCTATTATAATCGTTGAATCGAATTCCCAAAAGTTTTGAAGTTGTTATAAGAAAAAGTGTCCGCTATGTTCCTGCAGCTATAACGGTTTGTTTTCTTAGTGGGCGATTTAACATTTTTTTTTTTATTTTTATTTTTTTTTTAATTTTAAAAGTCTTACCCAAAACAATTATAATTCATTTCAACCTATTCCACACTTACCTTGATATATTCTTCATAGTATAGTCAATATTTTCCTCAAAAGCCATAGTCAATATAGAGATTTTCCTATAAAACAAACGTGTGACCTTGGACAGTGGCTTAATTCAAAATGCCATGTTGTATGGGCGATTGACTGTATTTATATGGTATCCTCCCATTTCTGACCGGGTGAACCTTTTCTTATGCAAAACAACCTGATTCACCCCCTCCCATATTCACCAACAAAGCAACTGAGAAAGCCTGCCCTGATGTTAGGTAATTTATTTTTAAGCGAAGCTTTGGTGACCCCTTGAACTTTTCTTGTCGCCTGGTAAACAAGTAGCGTCAGCCGCTTCAGTGATTGAGCGCGCGCTTCATGGAACAGCGCAGTTCCGCGTCGTGGAATCACATTCGCGTTGACCAAAATTAAGTAATTGAGTTATCTTTACTTAACAGCTATTAACTCATGTGGACATTGTTCTTCGAAGTACTTTCTCATATTCATATGAAAGATGCAAAACCTTTTCAATATATTCAATGGGAAGGGAGACTTACCTATGATTTATTTCACTTTCCAAAACATGATCACGGAAACATACATGCGTCGCGTATGTTGTGACATGGATTGTGACGTGACATGGTGTTTTGGAAGTCCTGTGGAGTGATGTCTTACGTAAGAAAACTCGCTGTTTTACACTACAGTTCTCAAGACTGCCTAGGATTGTATTATCGAAATAAAAAATCTTATATTGAATCAAAATTCATTTTATTTTTTAAAGTTTTATTACAAAAGGCTTCCGATATACAGGATTTAACCCTCTCGTATTGACGTATTAAAACTGATTTCAAACAAACTAATAATCATATATAAAAATAACAACTGTATGCCCTATAGGCTATATATCGCAAAAACAATTACGTTTAAATCTAGCCTACTTGATATTTTCGTAAACCGACAAAAATAAACTGTTTATTAGTTGTGCAGTGTAGTGTTAGATGTATCACTGTATCGATGATTGTTTGTTGGACTGTTTGTCGCTTACCGATTGATCGAACGGTCGATGTATTACATAGGGTGGTTGGTTAATTGGTGTATTACGCCGTTGTTAAGTTTATGTCACTTATATGGCGGTGATGTAAACTAAATCACACTTAACACAACCGTGAAATGTAAAGCTCTATTGAAAATTGAATGATCCTCAAGTGATACGTAATAATCTCTTGGAACTTAGTTCATTTAAATAGGCAGAATGACCTTTCAATTGGTTAACAATCCCTATCATCTTTACATAAGTCCGAGCTGAACTTGATACACGTGGGTTCAATAGCTTTTTTCAAAACTTTAACAATTATATGTGCAATACGGTATACCAGTGTGATTCCTTTATAGACATATATGCTACACCAAACAAATGACAACGACATTTAGCGATCAACTGATTTTCTTCCAATTCGACCATAATCAAAACCAACAATAACTTATAATTTTCCAATAATTCTATAAGGTATATTCAACAAGGTCGATCTGTGTTTAGCCTGAAATCGTTTCAGTGACCATGTGCTCGTCTGGGTTCAGAGATAATAAGTAAGTAGTTCAAACGAGGTGACCATCACTGCTAAAGTTCATTCCTAGGTCTCAACGATATTATGACCTGTTTACACTACCGTATAGTCGATAAGTAGCCAGTATAAGTTGCCGCTGTATATAGCTATATGGCATGTCTGTTCATATTGATATAGAATACATTTCCTAGGATATTTGTTTTAATTTAAAGTTAAACATTCCAAATTTATGATAGTGAAAAAATGGCTTTCAATTTACAATGACAGTTACATTTGAGCCCGTAATTAAGTTTTATCAATTAATGACAAGGTGTTGGAAATTAATGGGATTAGCTCATCAGACTTTGCTCCAAGTGTGGGGCTTTTGTCATATGGTGCATGAAGTGTAGCTCAAATAGTGAATTAAGTTAAATGTGTATGAAACCAATTGATAACTTTGGGCGTGATGATGGTATTTTTCTCAACAAAAAAATCAGCGACCCATGCAACAAGACAATACTCGGTGATAAGATGGCTATATCGGACCCCTGCGGTGTGGGCAAAGAAAAACAGCAGTTAATACAATAAAATAATGCCACCAATTTAAAAAAATATATCACGGTCAGTATAATTGCGCAAGATAAGGGCTATATCAAATTATCTCGGTAAAGCGACGTTACATATGCAATCTGCAGGTAAGAGAAAATGAGCGGCAACCTGCATGTTTAACAATGCACGTTTCTCATCATTCTATAACAGAGATCAAATCAGATCGGTTAACTGGTTAACACTGTACGTTTCTCATCATTCTATAACAGAGATCAAATCAGATCGGTTAACTGGTTAACAATGCGCGTTTCTCATCATTCTATAACAGAGATCAAATCAGATCGGTTAACTGGTTAACAATGCACGTTTCTTATCATTCTATAACAGAGATCACATCAAAACGGTTAACTGGTTAACACTCATTTCGGTGCACTACTGGATGTATTATCATATATTCTAGGTAAAATATCACGTGGCGTTAAAGATAACACGCTGGCTAACTGCCTGGACATGACAAGTAACGCGAGAGACTACGAGAAAAGCCAATCGTTCACCTAACTCTGTTGAGTTGTGTAGCGGTTTCTATTTTCATTCAAAAGACACTTAGACATGACAATCACAACGACTAAAGCGATTGTATGACGGCCAGATGATCGAAATACTATTATATTGCTAATACCAAAGCAAATCGCTAAAAGCAGTTCAGAGATAGAGATTCAATATGGTGCGACGTACTCTAATAGCGGATTAAATTTAATAAAGCTTCGAGCAACCGAGCTCTGGACTCCTGTACGCAGCACTGATCACATTATGCAATAATATCGCAAGACATATTAGGCCTACATCTGCAGTGAGACATTGAAAGGGTGCAATTTACCGCATATCAGTTTTGCTTTATCGAGAATTAACACTGTTTCCAATGATAGTTGAGCTACATGACGACGGATTTAAAGAGGCTTTGCAATTTGCATATCTAAAAATCAGACGGAAACCTAAGGGAACTTGGGGGAAAAAAGCACCCGATATTACCAGTCAGTTCATCCGAACCTGTGATAATTACTGAGGCGGCAGGATCAGTAGTCAGACACGCTTACCACTGAACCACGGCCGCGGGTTGTTTAGAGTGTAAGAGAACATATCCGCGTGCTATTGGGAACTGCGACCCGGTCAACAGGAAATTCCTGTCATCGATCACCTGCAATAATAGATTATTTGATTATGGTTTTACTTTGCACTTGTAAGTTATGTCACCGCATAGTGAAGGGAATCACCCCAGAGACCATTGGGAACAAGAAGCCCTTATGATAATGACACTTGTTAAAAAAAAACCCACATGCAACAAATCAGCTTTGAGTTAGGAGCACGTTTGGCTTTTCTCATACCTTCTCGCGTCACTTGCCATGCACAGGCAGTCAGTCAACGTGTTATCTTTAACGTCACGTGATGTTTAGCCTAGAAGAAATGATAATAAAGCCAATAATGCACCTTAATGTAATTAACCAGTTATTGATGATGTTATGTATCAATTGTGGCGACTTGTGTAAAACCAAGAATAAAATCCTGCTCTGAATGAAAAACTAAAAAAAAGGTATTGTGAACTGTTGCCTTCCAGTGACCGCTTTAGTATTTAACAATAATTACCAACACTAAGCGGACATTTTCTTGTACATGTTCTTAGGTTATTCCGAAAGGTCGGATATTTGGGTGGGTCTTTCTGTTTCCCTGGTGCTCAGGAAACTAAGGGGCAATATGAGGCGGATCTTATGGTGGTGTTATCGAACTGCATCTGCGATTGCCCTGCTTTTGTCCTGTCTTGTCTTTATTTGTTGTCAGTGGAGATGAAGGTGACTGCCTTCACCTATTGGGACTTCATGCCGGTGAAATAACCTTAACTATGGCGTTAATCCATAATCAAATAAAAAAACACACAGACAAACATTCTGAAAGGACATGTTATTCTTGTGTATTGTCCTAATTGATAAGTTTAATAAATATATATACGTGATTTCATAATTATATTCCAAACTGATATCTGATTTCAGACTGGAAGGAAGGAGATAACATGGTGCTGATGAACTTTGACACGGATTGTATGGACAAGATGAACCATATGATTCATCATACCATGGAATCTGTCTACCAGTATATCAGTATGGTAAAACTCTTTAATTATTCATCAGTATTATTTATAAACCACGGAATCTGTCTACCAGTATATCAGTATGGTAAAACTCTTTGATTCTTCATCAGTATTATTTATATACCATGGAATCTGTCTACCAGTATATCTGTATGGCAAAACTCTTTGATTCTCCAGTTGTCTCATTTACTTATTTATCCTCGGAGTAAAGGGAGTCAGGGCATGCAGCCTAAAACTCCTGTAGAGGAAACAGTTCATACGCAGTCAGCTTGTCATGAGTTTAACCTGATACAAATATTTCTCTTTTTTTAATTCAGTTTTAAGCCAATTTTGGCATATTTTGTGTCAAGCTTTATTTATTGTATTTATTGTGTATAGTTTGTATTGCTTGGAAGCGAAATGACAACAAATGCGGTTTAATTTACTGGGCCAGGAATAAAGGAAGAAAAACAGACGTGTTAATTGTTTTTATCAAATGATTTCAATTTCAGGCCACATTTTACCGTCGCCACAATGTTGATATTATTGGGATGTCAGTGATGTACAACGTCTGGGCCCGCAAGAAGCTCAACCTGGCTAAATCCATGATGATGTACATCGTGAAGAGGGGTGGTACCATTGAGTTCATGGACGTGGCGGTGAGTGGAACAAACTTAGTTACATTAAATCTGCGATTCGGTAACAAATATGGACCAGATAAAAGCCATAGATGATCTATAGCTGTGAAGGCCCCGATATCTGCAGTCGGGTGCGTGGGATGGGAACTTTCTTTTGCACTGGTTCCCTCACAGTTGACGGGCAAAATGACACCGAACTGTTTGTGACGTCTTTGTAAATTCTGTCTTGTGATTCTACCGTGTTGTCTGTTTATTGCCAGTGAATTTATATTGGGGGTTTCCTTCAACCGGTAAGCTGGCACGCCGTTTTGCGAGTGAATAATCTTAGGTACTGTGTTAAACCCAAATTAAAGAAAGAAAAAAACGAAATTAACATCTGCAACGCAATTGCAATTTTCTAAAAGCATTGCGAATCTTTAATAATCGTTCGAATTCAGGATTCATTATATGTGTTATCTGTCAATTATGACCCACTCGACCTCAATGTCGGTAAACTTCCCATATCTTTTATATCTTTCACTCTGGTGATTAAGTATTCTTTCTCTAACGCTTTCGCGGGGGTTAGTGAAATTTAGGACACGGTCACGACAGCTTCTTAAGTTCCCCTTGGGAATTTTCCATCAGCGGAAAACATTCTCTTGCAAGAGCAAATTACACTTACAAAGCAAAGATCGCCTTGTGAAACGGGCCCCTATGTCGCTTGTCGGCACATCTTGGATAACATCTTTAAGATGCTGTCGAACACTGTGCGTGTGCGGTTTGTCTTGATTGAACATGCATACTAAAGATTACCATTTGAGCAATAGTAAACTTGATCGTTTAATCACACTATAAGTAGAGTGTATCTAAACCTCTCTTCCATGAACTTCTGGAGAAATTATATTATCTACATCCCATGGAAGTATATATAGCCATAATCCTTTCTCCTTCACATTAAATGGTATTCTCTACACGACCGTATTTCAAGTTAATAAAGTATATTTTTAAAGAATTGTTGTAATTGACTTTAAAGTTGACCCGCAATTAATATTTGAAAATAAATCTTTTACGAGACTATACCAACCGACAAAGTTTTCATTGATGGGTTATTGAAATAAGACAAACGGTTTATAATCACTCGTGCTTTCAGTCAACAGGCTAATCCGGAAGTCTGACCAAATTACGTGATGACCTGTTATTGCTACTTGTTTCAGAAACCAGCGGAAACTATGTGGACAAATCCTGCCGATACTTTTAAAACTACTTTAAAGAGAGAGAGAACGATGATGATGAAAATCAACGAATTAGGAGAACATGCCCATGAGCATTCAGATGCCCATGTAAGTTTGTCTTTCTGAAATTATTCCAAACACAAGATACGTTATAAAAGCTTAAGCTTTATATTTAGACCTGTATTTTATTCATGTTATTTATAATTTTATCCCCTTGGTAAACTCTTAGACCTCGGAGGACTTGGAATTAATAACACCAACAAATACTAACGTTAAAATATTAACGTTACAATTAAAACACTAGTTTATGTAGTGATAAAACGATTTCTCGCATAGATAATGCCTGGATTAAATCATCTCTTCAAACTATTTTAAAATTAAAATAATGCTTTTTTAAATTTAAAACTTTATTATTTGTTAAAGTCATTAAATTTTAATACTTTTGTACGGAAATAAGTGTGTTTTTTAAATTAATTAGATTTTGAAAAACCAACTCTGAGCAACCCTATAACACTTCATATCTAGTCTATATCGAAAGAGGCTTTTCTTAACTTTTTATGATTGTGTAGAATTTTACTTTTGACCAAATTTTGTAACACCCAAACACCAAATATTAACATTTGTTTGATTTAATTTGTTTTCCTCTGTTGTAGTTGATGCGGTTCATTGAGACTGATATGGTAAACCAACAAGCCGACAATATCTTTGAAATGGGCTCATACATAACCAAGTTAACTAGAGGAGGTCTGCAGATGGGGCTGATGGCAATCAACAAACAAATGATCACCAAATACAAAGATTTCCAGGACACTGAAAATGATAACGAAAAATATAAATGGAATTATTGAAAACCATAACTAGGTTTGATTAGCGGAATAATTTAAATGATAACCTCACTCACAAGTGGGAAATCCACAATTTATTGATCTGACATACTCATGTTTTCACTGGGTTTCGTTTGTTTGTTTGTAAACAGTTGTTCTTTGCTTAATAAAGTTTGAAGTTACGAAACTATTGGTGATTTTTAAAAGACATATTCAAAGGAGGTGACAAGACTTTCGTGGATATTTATTCTGTGAGGCTAGCCTTCAAATACCTTATCATCTAAATCTGCCCAATTATTCTCTATTGATATAATCGTCCCCGAAAGTCTTGTGATATAAGCACCCATCCTTCTGAATTTCCGTAAACGTAGTTTCATATAGGTATACATACATGTATATTGGTTATTGAGTTTCTGCTGGGTAACTGACAACAATTAATACGGCTCGTAATTTGTTGTTTATTTGGTTGGGGTTTGGATCGGGCTGAAATTTTTATTCGCTGACATGGTGGCGTGTCAATGACAAACGTAGGATTTATTACATCATTCACTAGAACAACGTTTGTAACTGTACATAACATGCTGATCATGAATGGGTTTGTTTGTTTGTTTGATTGGTGTTTAATGTCGTACTCAAGGGTATTTCACTTATATGACGACGGACAGAAATACA
>JAVFBW010148485.1:0-12412 GCA_034783835.1 Mopalia ciliata
CAATACTGTATTTATGTTGGAAGGGCTGTAGTGCCGGAACTAGGCCTGATTTAAGATGAGTGACAGGCGCTATCAACAATAATTGAACTGAGTACAGATAAAGAAACAATAATATCATGGCAGTGTTTTGATTTGAGTATGAGTAATTTCAAATGAGTTCTTCAATCTGAATATGGGCAGAGTAATATCAATTTAATTTAATAAGTATGAGAATAATACCATATTAAGAAATATATATTTCGAAGGGAAAACTGTTTGGAATAAATATTTCATGCATTGTAACTTATATGAACCAGTTTTAAAGGACGAACATAGATACATAGTATACTATTTTCATGCATTGAAATGTCTACGAACAAAGATTGACTCTAGCGTGAGAATTCATAATACCGTGTGAGTTCCAATATGGTATTTATCGGAAACATATCAGATCCAAGTCAAAAAACATATGCTCATCATTAATCATACAAACACAAACGTACACAGAACACATACATTTGAATCTGCACATATATATGACATATGACAGAAATACATGACGTAACACTACAATAACAAACACAGCAACACAAATGAACACATTTAAAGATTGGTATCAGCGTGTCATGCACATGGAGGATCATCTACGTAGAAAAATGTATGTAGTAGTGATATAAGTAAAGTATATATCTAAACAGTCACCAAAATGTTACGTCATGTAAGAATTGATAGTCACCATCTATTCAAGCAAATACTTATTAAAGCTCAAACGCTTAGACATTCATGTCGAATGATGTATGGCCTGATTTATTGGCAGGTCAGGATAATATAGGAGGAGGGTGTTATATCGATAACGTACAGATAGACAAGTTGTATTTCTTTTTAATTGGGATGATGTGTAGGCGAGAATAGTCAGATATACATACCAGATGCATATAGGTGGTCGATCTTTCTACTTACTCAACACCTGAAGGGAAAATAAGGGACATGGCTCCTGTAATCTGGTAAAACCTAGTAGGTCTGTTGAATGCGAATTTGAGAAAAACAAAGAAAAACTGTTTTGTTTCAGGATGTGCAAAACTTTTCCCTGTTAGCAGTTTTTCATCTGGACGAACCTAGTATGCTATATATGTCATGTGGACTGATCTGGAAAAACCTAGCAAGTTGATTGATCAGTATGCATTTCATCAGTATACGACATACTAGGTTTTTACAGATAAGAAACCGCCAACAGGGAAGAGTTTCTCACATTTAGGGGAAAAACCTAGTAAGTCCAAATAACATGACTTACTAGCTTTTACCAGATTATACAGGAGATGGGGCCACCGCTAAGCAAACGATCTAGATCATGGATTGTGCTGATCGGCCTGATTTTGTCGTCCAGAGATTTTATATATATCTTTCCATCGTGGGACCATGCGGAAGAGACCTTGGAGTGACTGGAGGCACTCTTCAATAGCAATCTTTGAACACTTTAGTACCCTTCTCTTTTTATTGCTCCCATTTTAATTCTTATCGAGGTGAATTTCACTATTACGCCACGCGGATTAGACTGATCAGCAATCTGAGTTCTTCCTAATCTGTGAGCTATACTGACATCACTCACTGCAATGGTCATTCCCAGTTTATTGTTTAGCACATCTACAACTTTTTTACTGCAATTTTCTGAAGTCTCCGGTCTCTTGTCCTCAGCCAGTCCTGCATACGCATATACAAATCCTTTTACATGTTAAAAGTATAGTATTTAGTGATATATAATTTATTTAATAGAATTTTAAAAAAACTAAAAAAATTGCAGCTAAGTTAGACTTAATGTTTAATTTAGATTTATAGCACCGAGAAATTGATTCTAGTAGAAATGTTTTAATTTTTGACTTAAAGAGAGATGCAGATGCTAAACTTGGTAAATTATTTCATTCTCTGGGGCCAACAGATCTGAACAAGTGCTGAGAGAAGTTTGTTCTGAGTAGTGGTATATGGAAATCAAACCAGCGGCGCGGAATTCGAGACGTTGAATAGTATTTAATTAATCAAATAATGTAAAAAGTCGCTGAGAATAAGATCAATAATATGGAAGTATTTGTATGTAAGGTTAGGATTGTTATGAGAGACAAATAGAGGCAGAGGCAATATTTTCAGAAATGAAGGTATAGGGGCCGTATGTTCAAGCTGATGAGATAACGTAATTGCGCGAACGGCTCGTGTTTGAACTAGACAAAGTGGATTTAAATGGGACTTGTATGTGTTAATCCATAAATTGAATATGGGTATATCAGTGAATAATAAAGAATGAATAATGACTTTCTATTGATATGTTGCTTAACGTGGCTGATGACACCAGTGTTTCTGGTGATTTTTGTACATAAAAATTCAATGTGAGTTTTCCGGTTTGATTTTTTATTTAAGAAAATTCCCAAAAATTTAAATTGATTTACTCGCTCCACTTCGGTATTACTTATTTAAACACTTGGATTACATAATGTCCGATTTTTAATATTAGGCGAAATGAATATGAATTTAGTCTTTTAAATATATAATGACAATCGGTTAGCACTAAACCAATTGTGTATTTTATCCAGTTCTTCATTCATAACCTCGATGGCAGTCAAAGGGTTTTTTGAAGAGAAAGAGACACTGGTGTCATCAGCAAAAAGAACAAAGTCTAATAAGTTAGTAATCTTTGGAAAATCATTAATGTATAAAAGAAAGAGGATGAGACCTAAGACAGATCCAATTTTCTGAAGTCTCCGGTCTCTTGTCCTCAGCCAGTTCAAATATACGAATGTTCTCCTTCCTCATGTCCTGCTCAAGATCGTTGAACTTATTGTTTATGTTAGTTAGTTTCCTATGTATTGGTGTAACTTCATCACAACCGATCTCTTGTTGCGTACGAAGTTTAGCAAGATCTTGACGTAAAATGTCATTCTCATTTTCAAGCGCATATATTCTGCTCTCTTGATGTTCAATTATTTCAGTGTGTTTTTCAACGATACGTGATTCACATACCTTCAGTTTATGTCTCAAGTTGTCATTTGTCACGATTCCGTTCAATTTGTCCATAATAGTATTCAACTGGTCCTCAATTGACATGACGGTTTACACTTTCTTGTCTGTTGGTTTACGCGACATCACTCGCGACTCTTCCTTACTACTTTGAGAGCTAATATGTCCTCGTTTAGCCTGCGATCTGGTGGCTACTGGTTTAGCTTTATCCCTACCCGTATCAATACAGCTCTATTGATAGCTCTTTCTGTACTGTGTGAGTGAGGCTTGACCGAGACCGGTTTTCAGTACAGTACTGATAGACTGAAAGTCCGTGCAATGGTTAGCTGACCCTACTGCCCGTTTTACAGCTACATGTAAAAATACAGGTCTAAATTTGTTATGTACAGGCGAAATAAAACGACTAATGAATCCATATCAGATAATTATATGATTTCCTTTCACGAATCAATGCGATCGACGGTACAAAATACACAGGTAGCGTTTCAAGACAGGGATGTCACAGGAGCAAATTTACAACGTCTTACTCATCCGCCATGGTTTTTTTTTAATGCAATGTACAGAAATATAATATATTGTAATATGCAACGATATTATTATAAAAAAAATATATATACAAATGTGATATTTAAAATGAATAGAAAAATTAATATATTTTCTTTTTCAATCCATTTTGAAATGTGCACAAACTGACACCCACACAGGCTGACTACCACAAACACACATATATAGGAGTTTTAGGGCACATCAAAAGCTGTGTAAATAAATCCACACTTTTCATCCTATACAACTCTCTTGCGCATCCATACCTTTCGTATTGCAATGTTTTGTACGGTAATACATACGAATCTCATTTAGACCACTACAAGCCTTACAAAAATGGGCAATCCGCCAAATAAATTATTCCCACTGACTTGCGCATACAGTTCTCTTATTTTACAATCTACAAATACTATCCATTTTAAAGCTTATTCGATCAAACACGCTTCTATATATTTGCATGCAAAGTCTTTTAGAACCCTGATTGTACACCTCCATGCCTCTGACTATTTATCCAAACAAGGTATACGCCATGCCCACCAAACAACACAAGCTCTAGATCTTAGAGACTTTTCCATAAGAAAATCTGTCATATTTCTCAGTTAAGGCCGCTAAACAATAAGGATACTCCGAAGCCCATTCAACAATTGCGGAATATGAGGACAACTTTTAGTCAAGCTTTTCCTAAATCATTTTTATATTTTACGGAGTTGCAGTCTTCATCCAAAATTTCAGCCTTGACAGAATTTAGTTTATATCTGCAATGGCTTAAACATTTTGATTTAAAGTAGTTTTGTGTGACAGAAATTACTCCACCCCAGAAAATATTGTAAACCTTAAAAAATATCTTATCTTAACGTCATCAGATAGGACCCTCCTTGGTCGTGGTCTCTCATTCGTCCCATTCCCTAAAAGGTACTCAGATATTGACTTTAAGATCCAGACAATTGGTTATGTTTTCTGTTACCGAGATATTTTACCAGTTCTGCACCTATTTGCTCTAGACAATTTTCAGAAAAGCCAATCCCAGAAAAAAACTGGTTATGTGCCCCAAGTTTCCAACAACGAGATTAGTGCCAGTGTGGCTAAACTTAGAACAGACTTTTCACAAGTTGTCAACGCTAAAAACCAGCCTAATCGCACCACGTCTTAAAGACAGTCTTTTTTGTAAGCTGCGGCAACATCGATATTGTTATTAAACCAGCTGATAAAGGGTCAACTACAGTCATTATGGATAGGCAGGATTACATAATCTAAAGGACCTACTGGTTAAGGCGAAACTTCCTTCTGTATCAGACAGGTTGTAAGTCATTCTCTTTAACATAAATATTCATTGGTTGATCCCTGTATCTCTGAAATATTTGTAGGCTGATCTATTCATAACCCCTGCTAAATTTCTTGTTAGCTACATTTTTAACAATATTTTATACACCATATTAATGTTCATTTCCTTCTCTCGAGATGTCTGTAGGTTACCCATAATACAACTCGAGATTAAGGTTTATTAAGAAACTTGCCTCTGGGAGTTATCTAGAACATAAACTGATTCTTAGATTTTTAATAATCTAAATCCCTGTGCAAGTGTGATTGCTTTTAGAAATATATTTACATAATTAACATTATAAATAATGTTGTTTGTTGGAAGTAACTTTTCAATCCCATTGAGATTGTCAGGCCCATTAGGGGGATAAATACCGGATGAAGAAAATCACCAAGACCTGTTCGATAACACCATGGCCGCGACCACTGTATCCAATAACACTGAAGCGAGACTATTTATAGCAGAAATTTCTACAGATATATCTGATTTATATATCGTAAACAGATAAAGATTTAGTCGTGAGGCAAGTGGTTTTAGAACGTCAGACTGTGTAGGTCAAGCGATTTACGATATTTTACGCACATGGAGCAATCCAAATCTGCATGTATATGTGTGTACTTATGATATCATAATATCTGAGATACCCTCGTTGCATATTAGAATCAGATTGTTCAGTATGTACTGTCATTGTATATGTAGGCCAATTGTTTTTATTTGCGGGCAGTCTTAACGGAAAACCAACTGTCTTCGCTGATTCTGATCGGAAGAGCAATCGCTAATACCATGTGTAAACCATTGTAAAAGTTACTTCTACGGCAATGGCGAAAACAACACTAGTGTGCTGTAAACCCAGACAAAAATAATCCATTAATTAATGAGATATGTTTCTGATTCTGGTTGCTGCAAATTACATTTATATGGAAAATCTTACCATTAAATCTCCTAAAATTTCAATAAATCTTTAGCACCCTATACTCATTGATTACGTACGATGCGTGTGGTTGTGGCATGGAGCTCAGTTAGCAATATATCCGCGATATCCACTCCAAAGGATTACGCTGCTAAGGCTTTGATTGACTAATTGGACAGTTTCCAAAAATATAATTCTGTAATAATCTAGAATCGATAAAGCAGAGATCAATCCCACTGCATGGATTATAGTATAAATCCAAAAATCATGTCCCCACAGCCCAACAAATACACTACTCAGTTTCTAACTGTTCTCCTTTACCTTTCAAGAGAGTTCAAAATTCAGGATTCAAGCTTATCTTGAAACTGGAGGAATAAGATTTGTTTACAGCAAAGGTTTTCTGTCAATCGATGTACATAATTTAATATGTTCCAAGGAGTTATTGAATATCAAGGAACAGTGTGTAATATGTAAATGATGATCAATATCTAAAGAAATCTGTAATGTTTACTGTTTTCCGTCGACTTACTGACTGACTGTTTGGTTGTAAGTGTGGACTTGCCGACTGACTGATTGATATTGACTGTCGACGAGCTGACTGATTGACTAATTTTGACTAACGACTTGCTGACTGATGATAGTGACTGTCGACATGCTGACTGATTGACTAATTTTGACTAACGACTTGCTGACTGATTGATTGATTTTGCCGAAGACTTGCTGACTGACTGATTGATTTTAACTGTCGACGTGCTGACTGATGATAGTGACTGTCGACGTGCTGAGTGATTGACTAATTTTGACTAACGACTTGCTGACTGACTGGCTGATTTTGCGGAAGACTTGCTGACTGACTGATTGATTTTAACTGTCGACTTGCTGACTGACTGGTTGATTTTGACTGTCATCTTCCTGACTGACCGATTGGTTTGACTGTCATCTTGCTGACTGACCGATTGGTTTTGACTGTCGACTTGCTGACTGGTCGATTGATTTTGACTGTCGACTTGCTGCCTGACCGATTGATTTTGACTGTCAACTTGCTGACTGACTGGTTGGTTTTGACAGTCATCTTGCTGACTGACCGATTGGTTTTGACTGTCGATTTGCTGACTGGTCGATTGATTTTGACTGTCTACTTGCTGACTGGTCGATTGATTTTGACTGTCGACTTGCTGACTGACCGATTGGTTTTGACTGTCATCTTGCTGACTGACAGATTGGTTTTGACTGTCGACTTGCTGACTGGTCGATTGATTTTGACTGTCGACTTGCTTACTGACCGGTTGATTTTGACTGTGGACTTGCTGACTGACCGATTGATTTTGACTGTTAACTTGCTGTCTGACTGGATGGTTTTGGCTGTCAACTTGCTGACTGACTGATTGGTTTTGACTGTCAACTTGCTGACTGACTGATTAATTTTGACTGTCAACTTGCTGTCTGACTGGATGGTTTTGACTGTCAACTTGCTGACTGACTGATTGGTTTTGGTCGTCGACTTGCTGACTGACTTATTAGTTTTAAACTGTTGACTTGCTGACTGACTGGATGGGTTTGACTGTCATCTTGCTGGCTGACTGATTGGATTTGACTGCATGTCGACTTGCTGACTGACTGATTGATTTTGACTGTCGACTTGCTGACTGACGTCGGTTTTGACTGTCATCTTGCTGATGGACCGATTGGTTTTCACTGCTGACTGACCGATTGATTCTGACTGTGGAATTGCTGACTGACTGGTTGGTTTTGACTGTCGTCTTGCTGACTGACTGATTGCTTTTGGCCTCCGACTTGCAGACTGACTGATTGGTTTTAATTTTCGACTGCCTGACTGATTGATTTTTGTCATCGACTTACTGACTGACTTATTTGTTGTGGCCGTCGACTTGCTGGCTGGCGGATTAGTTATGGCCGTCGACTTGCTGACTGACTGATTGATTTTGACCGTTGGTTTGCCGACTGATTGATTGATTTAAAATGTCCACTGACTGACTGATTTGTTTTAACCGTCGACTTGCTAACTGACTGATTTGTTGTGACCGTCGACTTGCTGGCTGGCGGATTTGTTGTGGCCGTCGACTTGCGGACTAGCCAAATGCTTGTCGTTTTTCATCTAACGGATTTTTTCAGTCATTCTCCGGATTCTACATGGGAAGAAAAATGTTTTACTTTGGAGTGTGGCGTCCTGAGATATGTTCTAATTCATTGGTTGTGTGTTACGGAAATGCCGATAAACACTGGGCCATGAAAATATGTGACTTTAGATACTTTGGATGCATATCAAGAAAATTGCGAAGTTTGACAGACCATTCAGAATTATTGTAGATCGGAATGTAAAGTTTAATTGTTGTATGTAAATCCCAAATCTGAATTATGTTATTTAAACGAAATAGGTCTTAAAAACATCGGAAGGACATGAATGGCAAGCCAATTCGTGACTTAACATGTTTTGTCTTTCAGTCAAAAATCTGCCTAGCTGCCTAAAATTCAAGTTTTAGGAAGAAATAGAGTTGAGCCAAGGCAAACAGACCAAATATTATACAATTCAAGAAATTTCCACGTGGACAAGCAACATTTCACAATTCACAATAGAACCCGCGTCCATCAGTCAGGCACTTATTCGCTACCAGTAAATGTCTGAACTTAACTGAACTACAAAAACTGTTTAATGGATTTAGCCTTTGGGGTGTGTCATTCTGTTTGTCCGATCCCTACACTACAGCTAAACTATTTCTATTCAGACCGGAGACTGTTGCCTAATTTTCGTCTGAAGACTGGCTTGTGATCGAGGAACGCCAGAAGTTTCCCATAATGCATCATTTGTAAAGTTGCGTTCTTCTGAATTTTCTTGTGTGCTACGTCACATGATACGCTATAACTGGGTGCTTGGTCACCAATATCGATTAGCTTTAATATCTATATGGCAGTTGTCTAGCTCTAGGTATAATATACTTCTGATACGACGTTAAACCCCAATCAAACCAACGAACAAACAATTAGAAGAACGGTGGGATGAGGTGTCTAGATGGCCGCTAATTGCTGCCGGTGATTATTGTTTTGAGATTCTGCCGTGGTTTGTTCCATTCCGCCACTGATTTCAACCCATACGGAAATTTGCCGTATGCATGATAATTTGTCCAAGTAACGAAATAGTTATTCGTCTAAACCCTTCATACTACTAATATTCTCATTTTAAACGACACAAAATTATTCATTACACAATATACACTATTGATCTATTTTTGGCATACTTTCTTTTCAATATAGCTGTTAAAAAAAATGGTTAGACTTTATGTGGCATTTGGACAAGCGAATGACAGATGACATGTAGTGTCTCTGTCAGGATTTGTTGGAGATTTTTTTCCAAGCTTTATCCCACATTGACTATTTCTCCACACGTGAACAGAATTAGGAATCAGGTCATGATTACTTTTTGACATCTTAATTTATCAGCCAAGAGCTTTACTAACAATGTGTCAGACGAAAGTACATAGTCCATATGGATATACTCTAATCACGATGTCCTGTCTGACACATACTTAGTTTTGACAATGTACTTTTATCATATTCTGCTATATACAAATTACTTGGAAAAATCACATTTCAAGGATGGCAAGATTTTACTTTAATATATTTGTTAGATAAATACACGATCATTCCAGTGGAAACTGCTCTGTTGAGGTTGTGATATGAACGATTAAATTTTAACCATATTATACATTGTGAAATTAAAACAGATGTGACCAATACTGAACCGACAGAAGCTTGATCTTGTTTGCCTGTTTGAAATCCGTAACTTATTTTCCTGCATTCCTATAGACCCACACTGCCCCTGCCTTTAAAGACAGCATTAGGTATCTGTAATTCCATCTGATGTGAAATTGAATCTCTCTCCAGATAAAATAATTTTGCACTATATTTGTGTGAGCCCACTTAAGAAGAAATTTGGATGCGAAAAACAAGCCAAATGCTTGTTGTTGTTTTTTTTTAAAGTTTAAACATAAACAGACTGTATCAAGAAAAACAGCCTCTGAAAATAATTTCCCCCTAATCCTAGTTGATTTTGTCGTTAAGTCCGTGTTGACAGCGATCGGATATATGATCAGATTTTATTAACACTCGCATGTTGCAGCTTCCTGTTGCCCTGAGGCCGGTTGCTCGAAGCGCTATTTTATCAAACACTGTGTAAGTGAGTTCAACTTGGAACTTCTGGAAAATTATTTTTCAAATAAAAATTGATTTGATCCAAAGCAAACAAACTTGGGAATATGTTAACCCTACTTGATTACCTCACGGATGCATAACATTTACCAGCATTACTTTTATCATCCTCTATTTATTAATCTTTTTCACCATGCATATTGACTGCAATCGACTAAGATTTAATTATGATTAAACAAGGATGGTTGGTTAGTTATATTTGGATTTTATGACATATTTCATGATAATTCTCCCATATGTTGACTTGTCAATTGAGCTTACTTAGCCTGTGAGAAAAGTCAAAACACATCTTTCGATCGAGAGTAAAAGTTAATTACATTTTAAATCCCATACTTTAGATATAAATATGCTCTGCTTTGTGATGTATTACATAAAATTATTCTAATTTTAATGAGATTATCACTATCAATTTTACAATATTCTAATGTGGCAAATAAAAAATAATGCTGACAATCTAATTTTCGTGTGGACACTAATGAAGAAAACGAACGATGTAACATATGGAAATTAAATGGTTGAAAAGTTTGATTCGGTTCTTTGCAAGGGTGCAGCTGACTTGATTTGCCGGATTTATTGTACATCATTTCGTGTCGAACAGATAACAAAAATATAATATAATTAGCGAATCTTATGGACGTGTTACTTTTAGTTAAGCAATACAGTCAACTTGCAGAATAAAACACTTGATTTACAATGCCATAAATTATTCATTTTTGTTAAACAAATCTCACAATAATATAAAAAAGGAAGTGTGAAATGTGTGATTATTGGAATGATCAGTATGATAGTCAAAGGCATGTTTTAAGCACTAACGGCAATTTACAGCAGAAAAAACTGATACCGCAAAGTGTATTTCTACGCAATCCATAGATGACATAAATAAACCGCTGCTCGCTGCGTGCATTAAATCAAATAAAAGACATTTAAGAGATGTATTCGGAAAAAATAAGAACTATGTTGCTGAGATTTGAACAAAAAAGTCGACGTGAGAACATGAGCACTTCCTCATTCAATACATTAAACCTGTTAAATCTAGTCCGTTAAATGTAATGAAGTTATTCCGCGATATTTTCAAAGAATGGGTTTGTGACAAATGATTTTCTAAGACCCTCTCTAGAAGAGAATCGACTCTGCCCATGACCTTTGTAGATTATTTACGTCGATATATGACCTTTCACTTGCAATAATCTTAATAATTTTCTGGCAAACGGTTCGTTTGACAATTTTGAGCTGATTACAAAAGATAATTAGCCCCAAAATATCTTATATAGACTCCAGTGGTAACATGGGATTCGAATTGGTTTCCTTTGTCAATTAGATGGTGAAGGTATTCAAAATAAAATTAAACAGTTCCTTTGTTAAAGGGAGGTAAGTGATGGGTTTATCAGGTGAACAGTCTTTGGGAATTAAGCCTGCACAGTGTCGGGGCGAGGACAACACCCCCCTTTATCACATCAGAATTCGTCAAACAGAAATATATCTACTGACAAATTAATTCAATCCATCAGGCACATAGAGACACAATACAATCTGTCAATTCTCAGCAGCAGACCACCGATCTAAAAGAGTCCCATGTTTAAGCACAATGGTGTAAACGGATTTGAGAACTCATTATGTCCAAAACCTGTTTTCTGGTTACAATGGATACAGTCTCTTCTGGGATATTCGCTCGATAATTCTGACTGAGTCAAAGTAACCTGTTGTAAAGGAATCCCACTACCAATTAGGTTATATTAATTAGAAGTCAACGGTCATATGTCCTAATTCAAGCTGTAGACTAGGTCAAGGTCACAGGAACGGGCAGAGCTAACCTACGGTTAGTTATAAGTACTGCAGTGTTAGACGAATGTCTTCAAAGCTGCAATAGCCCAAAATCACACAAATCACAAAATCACATAAATCACAGAATCACATAACCCCGATTCCATCAATTTGTTTCTCTGTGTTAAATTTGTTTTTTTACTTTCTTTAGGACAAAACAAACAAATGTATTTTGTGGCATAATTTGTTACAAAATAAAAGTGTCAGCGCTCGTCAGACTCTAGACCTAGAACTTGAGGACAGTCTTAATTTATTTTCCGACACCATGATATAAAGCATGGTAGTTACTTATTACTGCCTTACATGCATTTATTAAATGACATCAATTGTTCAGTCTTATCGTTTATCGTTTATTTATTTTCTTCCCTATATTGCCAGACGAGGTAATATGTATGGACTATGATCGCTAGTGACATAATTGTTTAAACATACTAATATAAAAGTCATCACCGAATTTTGTAAGACAGTAGGTCAGTCTTGCACGTGTTTTGTACAATTATTACATTTACCAACAGGTGCAAACGTGCAAAATTGGTTTCCCTGCGATATAAAACGTTAAATTTATCGATTAGGCGTATTGATACCCATTACGTCTATTTACATATTATCTCAAT
>JAVFBW010148496.1:0-21937 GCA_034783835.1 Mopalia ciliata
TAGGCTTCTTTTCGTCGCTAAGCTCTGAGCACACCAAGATGGTAGTTCATACAAAGGCTTTGTAACATTTTGCACACGCAGTTGCCTTCACGGCAAAATAGGTTTTAAAATGTATGCTAGTAGCAATGTGTGCGCGAATTTGCGAATGCTTAACGACGATACGAAGCTCCTTCTGAACGCCCGCCTTTCCCACCTATCCGATGTCCTGGAAAATTTTGACAGTTACCGATACAAAACAAGTCTTGCTTCATTGGTCCAACGCTGTAAGCACAAAAAAAAAAAAAAAAAACAAAAAAAAAAAAAAAAAGAACATCTCTGCAGTCTCATACGAGATCCGTCTGGAATGATAGCTCTATGACACCGATCCTGTCAGTTTCTCCAGTTGTTTGGTAATGTTTTGTTTAAAATACTTGGTGTTTTCTGCCGTATTTGTGAACATTTCAGTTGCCATGGTGGTATTTGGTGGAATCTGTGTGAAACCATTATATTGTGACTGGTCGGGCGCAGATGAATTGGTAATCAAGACCTGCATGCATGTTTGATATTACAAAAGCAAAAAGAAAATAGATTTATATCTCTTTGAAGAAGTATCAATAGTTATTTTGATTAAACCCAACAATGTACCACGTGCCACATGAGACTGAAATTAACATAACACGAAGCTATCAATCGCTTATTGTTCTTAAATTTGCGAAACAGAAAGTAGGCAGATTGAGATTGCATAGGTGTGCTATCGAGTGTGTGCTCCTTTGGAGAAGTGTTCAACGTGATTAATCTGGCGTCATCGAACAGCTGTTATATTTCCTGACAAGACCACCATAATTGTCATGTTTGTATTTTATGAGCTGTAAGGAAGACAAGAGATGTTGCTAGACTTTGGTTAGCGCAGTTATCCTGACATCAGATTGCACACACATGGCTGCGTCAAAATGTTCTATCAAATAATGTGTGAGCTCCGTGGAGCCGTGACCAGCCGTTCGTCTCGGCTATAACATGGTTGCTGGCTTCGTTAGGACTACAGCCATACTACAGCTATTGATTTTAGTTAAGATTACATTGTTAGACAGAGAGGCTAAATTATCCCCAGCACCACAATTCTTTGTTAATCCATAAAATTGTAATCCATCAAAGAAAGTTTTTGCTGGCGTTAGCGAGCCTAAAAATCACTGCTGAGAAAAACAAACTGTTGAGAACTATCGAATTAAAGATTACTCTGCTTTAACAGAGTTTTTAGCTTTTTCTTTTGCTAAAAAAATGATAAATAAAATGAATGGGCAAAGCTGGTTCGTCGGTGTATTTTGTTTGAATCAGTTTGTTTAAATGTCCTGTCTTGGTGTAACCCACAATGTCCCTGTAGCAATGAACAGTAGAACTAAAGGTCATTAACATTACTCCATATCAGCAAATTAGATGAATCAGTTCCCCCTAAACTCCCATACAAGTCAGTTGCAATTCGTTTCGTTGTGTTCTCCGATTGGTAACTTCTGTACATTTATGAAAAAGTGCTGGCGAGTCCTCTTGCCACCCACTCGTTATCGTACACGTGTTGGCTTTGCCCAGTTGTCTGGGTGCATTGCTAGAAGAGCCCGTGATGTGGGAGTGGTTATCATTGATTTGAGCCATTGTTCACATGACCGCGCGGATCGCAGCTCTCTCAAGTTGCTGTTTCGTTTCTGGCTACTGAAAGGAAGGGGTGTATTCTCTGGGTGCCTGGACCAGTATCGGTCCATCAGCCAACGCTATCTTATTAATTACAGTAGAAGTTTGGAGGATGTGGACAGTCTAATTTAAGCAGTTAAAATAGTGGTTAAATTGAGGAATCTTCAGTTATAACAGTGTATCAGTCAATCGTATTGAAGAGACTTAGCTTATCCAACACAGAACTATTACAGGAAACGAAGGAAATTCTTTCTGCGTTTTACAGCCTCCATTGATTCTCTTCTTAAGCCAAAGTAGTTCTGTAAGATCTTGCGGCTTTACGCGGATGAACAATAACGGAATGCGAGCTTATCGGCCTGTAATGCAAAGCCAGTGGAGAAAAGCATACACGATTAGATTGGTGACCCGTGTTTAACTCTTTTTCTTCTAAAATCAAGGTAAGTTTGAGTTTACGTTTGATATTAAATGATAAACATCCTCAAGTAATTGAAATCATTTGAAGCAAGGAAATAACGAGGAAATCTGTTATTGATCACGCACCTCAACAGCGTTTGCTTCATTAGTAGAGGCCAATTCCATTCTTCAGATCTCCGCTACAAACTAATGTATTGAATTAAGCCCCGACAAATATCGTTCTGACCCCTGCACAGTCTGTCAAATGACAAATTAAAACCGTGTTCAATGAGCGTCGTTTGTGTAGATTACATTAAATAACCTTTTCTGTTGATGCCAAGAAAGCTTTACGTCGATAATGTATCCACATATTTCAATTTGCATAGGTTTAAAATTGCATGCATTTAAATTTAACTGTATCCGTGTATTGACTAAAGCAGGGGTAGGGCCTATTCATTGTATTTGACGGACAGTTACTGCAAGATTTTTCTTTGCTTAATCTTTTTTGTTTTCAGAATCCCCATTTTCAATATATATTACATATTCATCATACGACTTGATTATCTATTTCAAGTATATATATGCAACGGACCCATTCATCCGGTTTCTATTGGTTATTGATTGTAATGGCGAAGAGTTTGAAGTATTGTCAATGGATTTCTTGTCCTCATACAACTCACGTGATCTATGCCTTCAGGAAACAAGCCCCGCCTAATTCGCTAGTTGTATAGATAGGGACATTGATTCTTCAAGAAAATTGTATCCTAGCCAAGAATCAGGGCTCGATCGAGCCATGCGCAGAATGAAGAAACCGGCGATTTTTTTTTGCTGGAAGACTTTATATATATAGTATGTAGGATTAGCGTAAACCCCATTCACTTATAGGCGTGGTTTGTTTGAGAAGTTGGAGGCCAGAATATTAAAAATGAAGTTATTTCATTAGGAAATGCATCTGTGCAAATTATAAATCCAATATTTTATTGTATGGGAATTCAATATAGAGCATCGGTGATCGACCAGTAGTCCCAGAGAAACTCTCATGCAGATAACTCGCATAAACCTTTTAGTTGCAGAACCTTTTTAAACCATATCAGATCTGTGAAAAGTGCCAAGGAAAGGTGTTCCAGTGCGAGTACCTAGTAAGCTAAGTAGTCGATCTGACCATCAGTATTGACTGAACAAATGTAACCCATTCATTTAAAGTTATCGGCAGCAAATAATTTGTCACAAAGAAGCTAGCGAATAAACTTATGCTGCTAGCCCCAAAAGTTACGAGTTAGTGTGTTTAAAACTAAAAGCGTGAAATCATCTATGAAACAGTAACCTTAATTTGCTAACGATTTGAAGACAACTGACCGAAGCTTTGTTCCAATGCTGAAAAAAAAGATGCATTTATTTAGAGCTGTTTCTAGGCAATATATGCATCATATTATCCCCAACATGGAGTATTCTTAGTTTTTAAAATAGTGTTGAAGAGTTTAAATTTGATGCTTTAATAAATCATGAAGCCCTTTGATTACCATCTATTTGACACTTTCTGTATTTAGGCCTATAGCTATAGTATTAGGTATGACAGGGGTAGATATAACTAATACAACACTCTGTAGATGAAATATACATATAGCATGTTAGTAATCTTATTTAGGGTCCACATTTTGCACTAAAGAATTTGATCGTGTTTATTTACAGTAAGACAACTGATTTTCGACCTAAAGTCGAAAGCCAAGTGCAATAGAGATGTCTGTCTTTGAAATTATGCAATGAAAATAATAAGTTAACGTCGAAGATCAGTGGTGTTTCCACTGTTACTATACTGGTATATAGCTTTCAATCTCTCCTCTTTAAATCAATGTACACCTGCTGACGATACAGGCATATGTATCGAAACGTTGTGTTCTATCACAAAACGAGAAGTGGTTATCCAGATATGGTATAATTATGTTACACTCTTCTTCTTTAGAGAAGATGGAACCATAACGACAAAAACGGTTATTTGATATAACAAGAAGAGGGTAAATAACTGGAACAGTTAATGTTTGGGTTAGACTGAACCATGGCTCCACCAGAGCCGTGACTGTTCCATTACAGCCATACTTCTCCCTGTACCACACTTTTAAATGTCGCTCAATGCGCTAACACTCCGTAAAATGTATGAAATGCGATATGTTAAAAAAAAGCCCATAAACAAAAACAGTTTCGAGTATAACTTTTCAGTCAACAAATGCGACAGCGTGCCGCTCCATGGCCTGAGCAGTTTGTTCCTGGGATAATAATATGGATGTTAAAGGCCCCCTGATACATGAACGATGAGAGGGTTAGCTGCCTATTCATCATCGAAATAATTACTACTAATTAGAACCGATTGAAACTTATCTAGTCAAGATCAAGGCACTTAAGTTTCTTGTTACCATGGAGACACCAGCTATATAGTACGTCTTCTCGAGACATGTTCGCCCTGGCTGAAGAAATTTGTGAGGTAATTTTTTTAACCATGAACCGGGGAGTGTTCGTTCTTAATCGTTGGGTTAGATATCGTCCATCAATCTTCTGTCAATAACACTTATATTCATGTTCTATTCCATGTGTACATGACTAGTACATTGTTGTCTATATTTGGCTACCTAATTGAGTTTCTTCCAAAAATAGAATAAATGACTGTATAACTGACATTAACATTACGTGGTGATATCGATGTATTTTAATGTGTACAAATGGATTTAAAAGTCGATATATTTCTGGTAGAATTTCATTACACCGATATAAACCAGCTATATAGGTTTTCTTATTCTTCTTAGAGCAAATTGTTTAAGACAATACAAAACTTAAGTTAAAAAAAATATGTACAACATGTAAAAGTTATCGATGTGATAAATCGACAATTTTTACTCCCAGCATGTTTTGTATAGGGTGGGCTAGTTTAGTGTTTTGATGTAAAGGATTCCTTTCAAAGTGTTTTTTTTGCTTTCAATACTTTGTCGATCCAACTGAATTTACAATGTGTTTAAAGAAGCTAAACAAACGTTTTAATTGTTGAATAGAACTGGAACAGGTTATATCTTGGCTAGCTTTCTCGGAGCGATATTATAAGTCTGAAGTGCAAAGGCGGTTTGAATGCCTCTTGAAGAGAAACTTGATTTCAGTTTATTAATAATTCAGAATAATGTGTAAAGATTGAGGTATTTGCACAGCACCAGTAAACAGAAAGAAACAGATCAATTATCCTCTGTGAGAATAATCCAGCTGTTCCAAAGTAATACCAAACAATTACAGCCAGCAATTATATTTGTTCAAGTGTCTTCTAATTTACGATTTCAGTAGTTTGTCGTGTGAGTTGGTCATCAATAGATTGTGGAACAAAATATGAATGGGATAGATGTTTATGTATCTTAACATAAATACAGATTTCTGACAGTGTGCCAAACCTAAAATTTCGGGTAAAAACCTTAAATTATGTCAAACCTCATAATGTGTCAGCAGGGGCAATTTTGGGGGATAATAGAAATAGTAGTCAATCTCTTGTCATTTAGGGTTCATAAATGTACAATAAACGCAAACAATTCTGAAAATGCTACAATAATGTCTACAGGGAGGAGACAGGATAGAGAGTTTTTTTTGGTGCTCCTAATTCCAGAAAGTTGTTGTTGTTAAACTTGTGGTTTTAGGGCCGCTTCCCGTGTATGGATTTTGTGACCCCAATTCCAGAAGCTATGCATTTTTATCCCGGAAATTCTCGAGCAACGTCCATAGTATGCCGGACATTCCCGATGTACGCTCTTTATTATCCCGTGTTCCCCTGTCAGTCCCCAAGAAACAACCTTATTATCCACTGAATCACTGACCCAAGATTCCATTGTTCCTATATAAGCGTACACTGCTCTCGCGTGTCATTCACTCTGGCCCTGACCCCAATGATCCAGGTTTAATAATTGGTCGTAATTAGTTCTGGCTCAAATAACTTTTCATTTGTGATTTTTAAAAATAAGTTAGGTTAGATTCAAATACACGTTACCACCCAGATACAAACCACGACATAAAGACCAACTAGGCTTGACTTTTGGTTCGTTAGCTCATATATTTTATGGCATTGTTTTTGACGCACCTGTGTCATGGCTGCGTATATATGCGTACCATAGATTATACCTTAACTTTATTCTATATATACCTTGACAATGACGTTATATCACTGCCTGGATATTTGGTTATTTAGTAAACGAATCTCCAATTAAAGATCTTTTTTATTATCTGATGAAAAAAAGTGAAAAGGCCAAGTTTGCAAAAATTACCTATCTTTTACAAACTCGTTGCGCCTTTTTTTAGATTCCACATCTCTCTCTGAACGTGTTTTAGATCATTATAAGTGTGTCGCTTTTGAGGCGGTTCATTTTCTTGTCGGAGTGCTATAATCTTGTTAATCTATCAGTCTTTCCGGATGATCTAAAAGGCGGTTTGTTGGAAGTGTGGCGGATTTCTGAACCCTGATCTCTCTCTAATTGGTTCGCTTGAGCTCCCATCACGCCGGTGACTACTGAACGGATGTGTACCAGGATACTCAAGGATACTGTTAATGGAGCTTAATTGTGACTGCATCAGTCACCGACCGTAAAGCGTGTAGAAGCCGGGTCTCTCATTGAGAAGCTCCACATCGCAGAGCGTTTCTTTTCACCATTTCCTTTATACTCCTCCAAGATCAATATTCACTACATGGCTTTCAGAATGCATGAACACGTGTTTCAACATTAAATCATTTATAAGCCGCAGGAGGCAATTCGAGAGTGAAGTGACAACGAGAAGTGTTAAGACAAACAGATAAAACACAGGGTCCTTGGTTAGAAGAGTCACTTGCGGCCAACTATTTGTGTAATTCAATCCATCTTGTTAGACCGACTGCAATTGCTTTCATAGCACCTGTGACCAACTCTCTGTTTTAACATGTCTCCTTCCTTTTCACTTATTTTCAAAGAGTGTCTTTTAACGTAGTTTCAATCATGCTATGGTGTGCAAAAATTGCAATTCCTGTCATGAGGGATAGTAGAGTAACACGATCATACCGGTTTAATTAGACAGATATCAGCAGAAACTGCTGTGTTTTGTCTTTTTAACACACAATCTGATCTGCAACACAGTTTAAATTGCTACTAATTGGGGGACATTCGTATGAGAAGATATTCACCCAGTAACAATGCACGAATACATCGCTATATATTTTCTCAATCTAAAAAGCTTACGAAACTCACGATTGACATTATGAAACGGATGAGAGAAGCGTTCTATCAACATATAGTCGGTCTACTGTATAATCTTGACTATTCTCACATCTTGTTTACAACGACTTGTTTAGAGGTTTGTATGTACTTACCCAAGGATATTGCCCGATAATTAAATACAACCAATAGCTGGCTCACTACTCAAGAAAAATGAACAAAAATCGATACATTTCGCCTAAAGCAAAACAGAAGACCATAGACATATCTGCCAAATTTGTAAATTGCATCCCACGATTTAAATGAGTTTTTTTTTAAATATAATAAACTCGATCCTATTAAAGTACTTCGCCTCCAATGTACTTCGAACTCCTTTCCTTGTATTGAGCATGATGTTATATATCTAAGGTGCTTGGAAACACGACTTTGCCAATGAATTCAGTATAACCTCTAAATATTCACCTCGTCACGCCAGTCATCGTATAAGCATGGGTCAGCCCGAATCCGAAGGACAAAGACTGATTGGTTCATCAAAAAAGAAACCTACAAGAAAACAAATTAATTTGTTATGGTTTTATTTGCCTATCTAGGCAGGTGACAAACACTCGAATTATAACAAACATTAAAAAAGATTTATTAAAACAATAATTTATTAAATCACACTTTCAGACATGACTACATTGACTGAAATAACAGTGGATAATTGGTAAACATTTTAACGACTAAAAAAGCAAACATAAAGCAAACTTTATAATGCCAAGGTTATATTGACTTTTTTAAAGTTTCATTTGTGTAGTTATACAACGTCAACTTTTCAAATCCTTTAATAAGGAAACCTATTATTTTCTGTCATTTCGATTTTACCGGTTTCTCAGAAAAATATGATCTGTTGACTGACGGACAATAATCTGTTTTTCAAAACTGTAGTTAAACATTAAAAGCTTCCAAAATTTGAAAAGGACTAGACAATTTAAAGCAAAATATCACTGTTGTGTTTAGCCTTCCCTAAAGTCTGTCCTTATTGCCTTCTTTACTTCAAATCATAAATCTGTACTCCATACCATAGATCTATACTCCATATCATAAATCTATACTCCATATCATATATCTATACTAAATATTATAGATCCATACTAATTATCATAGATCTATACTCCATACCAAAGATCAGAATGGAGAGCTCAAAATGTTCGAGTATTCATTTAACAAGAAAACAATTTTATTGGTATTAATTTAGGGGACCAATTTACTATGGCTATATTAGAATGGGTGCAACATGTTTAAGTACATACCCTAATATAGGTCGCACGATACAATGGGATCTAATTGACGAAGGGTGGTTGCTTTCTGTTATGCTTTCTGGAGAGCGTGGGAAGTGAATAGACGGAGAGCTATGCATATGATTTACTACCAATCGTCTTTAACTCCCCCATTCGTCCATTCCCTGGTTCAGACAATCTAGATGCTGGATAGTTTTAATTAACCATTCCAGTGATAAAACTGGGTGGTTCCAGACAGTTTTCTTTAAACTGGGGAAGGGAGAATGGGATGATATGGGCGCTTGGCAGGGATAGAGTATTGATCACAATCTTACATTTTGTTCTACTATTTTCAAACATATTCAAACTATTCCTCATACTTTAATAAACCTAGCCAATCTCATATTCTTCAGTTTACCAATTTAGGTTTGGAGAGCATTATGTACTGAATCTTAAAAAGATGAGAATGAAATATCTACAAACAACAGGGCTTTGTTTATCGGTTGATTTGAAAGAAAGCAAAAAAAAAAATAAAAAAATAAAAAAAAAATATGCCTGTCACAGTTGAACAATCGTTTGACGTCCGAGGTGATTAAATCCGTGAATTTCAGTTTCAGGTTAGGGTGAAGTTCAGTTTTAGTTTAGGGTTAGGTTTCGTGTTATCCTTGAGTTAGTATAAGGGTTGGTATTAACCATAACCCAGAACGTATATCTTAAATGACGGATAGGCCGCGCATAGATTAGAGGGATTCCTTGTGGAATTAAGAGTATTGAATAAGACCATTTCCAGGTTTTTAATGCCGACAGAGACAGTTATGTAAAATAAAGGGCCTTACAAAACTGGCTGTTGCTGCTCTATATAAAACGAACAGTTTCAAAACTCAATATAATTTTATCTCTCCCTTTCTTAAAAATCTTTAACATACCACAGTTGTTAATAAATGCTTTATGTTCTCCACGCGGTTTCTTATCTATGAAATATCAATTTCCATAGCGATAAGCCAACCCGAAGAGTCCATTGATTTTTGCATTCCCTTGCAGGGTCGTGTTCAGAAGAAAACCTAACCATATATGGGCAAATACGGATTGGCCAGTTCAACAATTTTGGCAGAGCGTATATCCTTAACGTTATTAACTTCCTGCAAGCAATCTATAACGAAAGTAAAACAACCTACTGTTCATATGACCTTAACCTAGCCTCCGAAAAATACATTATAACGCCCACGTCAGCTGGAATATAACTTTTCATGAAGACGAATTCATGAAATATTGGTTGCAATATGGGATTGTACCTCTTGCTGGCGTTATCAAGACTGAAACTTCCGTTTTGATGGAAAGCAAACCGGCTTCTGCCATCGACATGCAATCTAAGATTCCCCCCATGGAAGCTTAAACACCTGCTCGAGATTTATATCAATTATCTGGGAGAACTCTTAGAATTCTATTGGAATATAACTAAATATTTATCTGGTGTAAATGAACATTTTTTATAGTTGATATGGCGATAGAAGAGTAAAATTCACTGCTATGGTATATTTTCATCATTAACAACGTTTTCTTGACATCGGCCCCCTTTTTAACGGACCAATGCTTGGCACATTTTAATGTAGCACCTTCCTCTGGTTTGTCTTGTTAAGGCTGTGTGAATAATTGATATAGTTTTGTGTGTGTGTCAGGTGGTATTTATATCCATTGCCTTTTGTATTCAGTCCCTAATTAATATTAACATATAAGAGCCAGCTATCCTTATAAATCCTCCGCCTTCTTTCTGTCAACATAAAGTTATTAAATATTTCTTAATGTCTAAAAAAAAAGCTAATTATGACGCCAGACAGATCGGTTTAGAAGGATAGACTTTTGGAAATAAAATTTTTTATAAGTTAGAACGTTTAAAACCATAAAAATACTCTGACCTATTTCATAAAAGAAAACCCACAGAAATTCATCTAAAAAAAAGAAATCTACAAACTAACTGCTGGAAGACAACGCTATTAAAGTATCAAGGTGTCATGTGTAATAACTACACGTCTTTTCTGGCCCGCCTTTTCTCCATCTTGTGCTACAAACACCTACAATCCGCCGACACTCTTGGGCTATAGTAGAAGGAAATACTCCAATTTCACTAAAATTCTGAAACTGAGTTTATACATCTTAATATACTTAATGTAAATCAGTCATCAGACCGCCTTAATTCCAAATTGTTAGCCGCTACTGAAATGAATGGGAGGTATCAAATGAGATAACTGTCCATTGTGTCACTAATTACTTAAAAGACGTGGACTTTTAAAAATGATGAACTGTCTGGATGTAATTCCACAGTTTATTTGAGCATTACGGTCTGGTCCCCGAAGACTGTAAGTCATAGATTCAGACAATTATCTCGACAATCCGGGAGACGAGCCAGTCTAGTCAATAAAACAAACCAATTGGCGTGTAAATTTATACGACCCAACCTGAAGGACGGTCAGTTATTGGACACATTTGACCTGGCTCATTGAAAGCCGATTTGTAAGGATAACCGGAAAAAGGTCCACTCCACACAGATTACACACCTTTACAACATGGTATTGGTGACAGGAAAGTTCAATTCCGTGGATTTAGGGTTGACGTTTGGGTTGACAATAGTATCAACTGTAGACCCCGACGCTGTCACAATGGCAACATAACGCCGACACAATGACAACAGAACACTGACACAATGGCAACATATCACGACACAATGGTGACCGAACACTGGCACAATGGCAACATAACACTGATACAATGGCAACAGAACACTGACACAATGGCAACATAACACCGAAACAATGACAACAGGACACTGACACAATGGCAACAGAAACGTTGACATAATGGCAACATGACGCTTAGACAATGGCAGCAGAAAACTGACACAAGGGAAACAGGACGCTGACACAATAGCAGCATAACACCGACACAATGGCAACAGAACACTGGCACAATGACAACATAACGCTGATAGAATGGCAACAGAACGCTGGTATAATGGCGACATAACACCGACATAATGGCAACAGAACACTGGCACAATGACAACATAACGCTGATACAATGGCAACAGAACGCCGACACAATGGCGACCCAACACTGGCACAATGGCAACAGAACACTGGCACAATGGCAACAGAACACTGACACAATGGCAACATAACACCGACGCAATGATAACAGAACACTGACACAATGACAACACAACGCTGACACAATGGTAAGAGAAACGCTAACATAATAGTAACATGACGCTGAGACAATGGCAACATAACATTGACACAATGGCAACAGAACGCTGACACTATGTATTGTCATTGTCTCACCGAGTTTCATTGTTTTTGATACCATTGTCATCGTGCCACCGAGTATCATTGTTTTCGATACCATTGTCATCGTGCCACCGAGTATCACTGTTTTCGATACCATTGTCAGCGTGCCACCGAGTATCATTGTTTTCGCTACCATTTTCATCGTGCCACCGTCTTTCATTGTTTTTGATACCATTGCCATTGTGCCACCGAGTATCATTGTTTTCGCTATCATTGTCATCGTGCCACCGAGTATCATTGTTTTCGATAAATGTAACTCTACCTCTGGAATGAATGCAAATAACAGGCTGTTTTGGTTTCATGGCGCTGTCGTCGTTCCTAGGGAACTTTGGGTTATTATTACTTCGAAATGCTACCACGATAGGTCTTTTTAAGTCAAACAATGAAATCAAACAAAATGGAATTGTCCAGTATAGGAGGTATTTCAGTCCTACTGGTAACAGCTAAAAGCCTGACAATTTTGCAATTCTGATGTTATTTCAAGCACTTAGTCACGCACTATTTTATATTTGCTTTAAGGCAAAAACGTATGAGAAAAGAGTAAACAGAAAATACTAATTGCAATATTTGATGTGTTCGAGGTGGCCATAAAAAGTGTTTTCTTGTAGCAGATTGCTCCTGTCCATTTTAACATATAAGATGTTACCTTTGGCGATGTCTATGTATAAGTACCAATAGCTTGTAAGATTTGTTTTTATTATTGAGAGATCCTGGTTGGGCCCCATTTGTCTCAAGTCTTTTTCAACATGGTTGTTTCTATTTCAATTTTGCCAGAGGGCGATTAATGTAACAATATATTTTGTTGGAATATTTCTATTTAGTAAGAGGTTTTTTTAACAAAACTGATCTTTCGTTCGTGTTTCGAATCTGGATTTGTAACTTAAGCTTATCTCTTCATGTTTTCCCAGACGAATTTAAGCTCACACTATCCATATGTAAGACAAAGCAGCCATATAAGGTCGGTGTACAATAGCACCACACTACAGAAATCTTCACATTATTACTTATCAAGAATCAAGAGCCGTGGTTATGTTTAAAATAGCGTTGTACATAGTAGACAAGTGTAGGCCTTTATAAACTGTTCTGATTGGTTAAGTAGCATTGATTTCTCCGATTTTTCTCTGGCGATAGCGTGGGCCGAGGAATGATGGACAGCAATAGCTATACACATTGGACTTCAGATCATCCTTCATACACTCTTACCCTCATCCAGGACGCGAATGAAAGAAACATTCTGAATGTATAAGAATATTACAACATTGAGATATAACAATATATAACACTCACTCTGATCAGCAGAACTATTCGAGGACTGGAACAACAACAAGTTTAGTTTGATCATTACAATGAAATGATGTTACAGAAGCGTCGCACGTAGCTATATAGCAGTCAATGGGGTAAGTTCACAGATGTTTTGTTTTTGCAGATTTGTGAAAACGTTTCTCCTAAGATACATAACTCTCTCATTTCACCTTTGATCTATGGTAACCTTTTTAACTGCGTTCCACAAAAGTAACGGAGCAAGAGCATCAGCAAAATTTTACTTTCTATGGTCATTTGTTCTTACCGTGTATTAGGCTAGTCTTTTTCCTGCATAAATGATACCTGACTGTCTCATCCTGAACAAATCTTTATAGCGTCATTCTAGCTTGTTTAATAATGCGCTTTCGGCCGTCTTAGGTCCGATTAAACTATTTTCCGCTGAGGATTCATTAATAGCGACTCATCAGCGGAAAATAGTAGAATAGTTTATACTAATCCCATGTAAAACGGACGGGATATAGTAGAATAGTATATACTAATCCCATGTAAAACGGACGGGAAATATGACATCGACAAAAAATTGCGTACCTGTAATAGTACAAAAAGTCAAAATGGCACTGCGAAGATTTGTTCAGGAGAGGTCTGGATGTCATTCATGGGCGGATTAGACAGACCCAAGACGCGCTAAGAAAAAAGTATCTTGTCCTAGTGACGAAGAAATGCCCATGAAAACTAGATGAACCTTGATGCTCTTGCTCCACTTCATTTGTAGAAAGCGTTCAGAAAAAAATCTTAAACGATTGGGCTATATATTAGTCAAATACAAAACTACAACCTAATAGGCCTACGTAGCCCAAAATAGAGTTAGTTTTAATAAATAGTATATTAAAGCAAGTTTTGCTGGATTGAATACTACTTTTAAAAAAAATCTAAACCAATTTCCACTTGTTGTGAGAGTTTCATCCCGTTCAGCAAGCTGTTGGTCTTTATGGTACGAGTTTGTTTGACACATTATTTCTTGTCTTAGCTCTCGTGAATATCGATTCACATCGACACAAACGAAAGAGACAAGTCCTTTGCCAAATCAATGATTTTACCAATCATTTTTAAGCTTGTGTAAAGAAATACATGGGTTAAGTGCACATTGGTCAATTGGTCCGAAAAGAACCTGTAACTCTATTACATAATTATCTTCCAGAAAACACTCTCATTGAAATAGCGCCCTTGTGCAACTTGCCTAAGGTGAAAGGCAAACCATCATAATATCAACGCCATTTGGTCCTTCTCAATAATTTCAATTGGAGAACTAGCAATAAAACAGGTCCATGATATTTTCTGCCAATAACCTCGTGTGTATTTATTCTCTAATAAAATGTCGGTGCTAATACAAAATTTTAAACAAACGTTATTATTAATAAGGTTTATATATGTAGACTAGCTTGTTTAGTCCTATAGGTCTTTCCAATATTATTGCCATAACGATAGTTTTTATCAAAATGTTTTTAGTAATTTATTTCCAAACCGAACACGTAAAGCTGGTAGAAGTGGCATGAAGTGTTTTTGTGCTAAGCCGTTGAAGTTGGTTTATTCCTTCAGTAACAACCAGCCACGGAATAAAACATGTGTTTTGAGATTAAGATTGACTTTGAATTATTGCCGATAGATTTCCGTTGGCAATATAACAAATATTTGGTTGATGTAAATGGACACTTGCGACAATTAAAACAGCCGTATGATATTACATTCTGACTGGAGGCTATCGGAGATGATTGGACTGTAGGTTAACAGAGATCAGAACGGAGCCCAACATCGTTTATAACCACAGAACACCCAGACACGAATCGGATGCTTCTTAATGAGAGAATACATGGAGCTTTCAGATTGGCGGTTTTTGTTTGAATACCCCCCAAGGGAGCAAAATGGGCGATATTTGGGCCATTTGAATGCATCCACATGGAATATATCACATCTATTTTTCAATATAAAGCTTCCATTACAGATCTTTGTAAGCTCCTATCAGCTTTTCTTACCTGTCAAAGAAAGCGAACAAAAGTTAAGATCTTGGAAATTTGCCTGGACGGGATACGCCCATTGGCAGAAAGAAGCAAGGCTCCTATATAACTACAAAAACATACGCGAAAAATCTGTATTTTTCAGTTAGAATGTGTTATTTCAGGGCTACATTGCTTAAAACTTAATGGAATTTATTTCTTTGTTGTATGATTTTGTTTAATGCACAGGGAAAAAACATAACTGCAGGCTTTCAACTTAACTCAAACCACTTTTGTTGACCAAAATACTTAATATAAGATAAGATAATTTATTCAAACAGGATGAAGTACAACGTCAGCCAAAGGCTGCTTTCCACGACGGTTCTGCCTGGGTTATGTTAGGGGCCAAAGGCTACGTACATGTAGTTAGAATGGAATAGTCATGATTACCTAAAGAACAGGCTCAATATCAGTTTACATAATATAGCGGAGTTATTGCGCTATGGCGGTATGTAGCCTTCTGTGTTCTTCATTTCGTGTCTATATAAATTTGTGTGAATAATTGATATAATGTTATGTGCGTCTGGCAGGCAATCTGTCCACTGTCTTTGTATTCTGTCTTTAATCGACATCCAGTTACTAGAAAGACCAAGCTGGGATTTTATGTCAATTTAAGAATATTTCTTAAGAACAATAGAAGAAATGAACTGCTTATAAGAAAAGCCGATTAAATTTTCATTTGAAGTAGAAAACAAAGTAGATTTTGGACAGGAAATCAATGCCACAGAACGAGGAAACTGTTATCTCACAGTACACGAGGAATTTTATACTGTGTTGTCAGAATGCCCTGAGCTGCGGCTTACACTTTACCAAAATATGTCACCAGTGAAAAGCAAAATAGATCCTAGGAGTGTTAAGACTTCGCTATTAGTGGCACTCCTTTATTTGTATGTTGGTATGTTGGTATGAGTATATCTATCAAATTTTTGTACAGGACTTTCAAATAATAATTTCTGCATATGAAGCTCTTCGTTTCAAATGTAATGCATTAAATTAAGTCCCTTTCAAATGTCTTTTGCCTTAGGTTATATATTTCTTGGATGGATTATTATAGGGAACAGATATCAAGAAAAATCTTGATAGAAATCTTATATATGAAGTATTCTTTGGAATGCGAGCTTTGGGACAGGCTAAGTTCATTTGCAAATTTTCAAGAACACGAAAAATAACATACCCGAACAAGAATAAAGGGGGATTGTTCAACACTCGGGTTGTTTGTATGATAGCAAATGGTTGAATCGTCTACTGGAAATCAATGGCCTGAATAGTTGAGAAGTCCAAAAACGGAGAATATGTAGTAATGAAATTCCATGGTTTGTTTAAGCGTTTTGGTTTGGTCCCAAATGACTGCAATCCTCGAATCGAGACAATTATCTTAACAAGCCACTAGTCCGCGACAAGCCCGCCCAGCCAGTTGGGGAAACCAATTGGGGAGTCAATTTATATTCAACAACGTCAAGGACTGTCAGTTACTGGGTAAATTTAATCTCGGTGATTGCGAGCCGGTTTGTAGGGATAACTGGAAAACGTCGACTCCTAATAGAGTTACCACCTTTGTAACATACAAGGAGATCTCAAATTCTGATAATAAAATCTTGCTAGGATCTTTTTAGAGGAAAAGTTTAAATTAAGTACATAAACGGCGCGGAATTACCTTAAATGAGCCAAAATTCACCGAAAATAGACCAGATCTACTCGGTGATAAAATTCTCCACACCTATTTTAGATTTGCTTTATTTGCGTCTTCTCAGAAAATGAGGAAGATTATAATGTTTTATTTCAAGACCAAGCATTCGGATTGAATGCTTACCATTATTAGCATTAATATGGCCAGCATATCGAAACATTATGTCGGTTTGTAGGATATTACTGACGACAATTAGTTGTATTTAAATTTCAACTTACGATCAATAATTACCAAGTCAATCTATCATTACGCAAGTATTGAACTAGTTTTTCTCAAATCAATTATTTATTTGCTCTTGGGTGTGTTCAATGAGGAAAGAGCGACGTCGTAAGGAACGTATAGATTCAGTGATCGCTCCGATTGCTATTCGTTTATGGGACTACATCGTTTCACTACACACCGGACAACTGTAACGATATCTTAACCGTAAAAAAAAATCAAAATCTGAGATGATATTGTTTTATTTCAAATTTATTATGTTAAGATAGTGATCTCCACCTCCGATCCTCGTCAAATTGATACTCCCTGTGAAATGTTTTGAAAGACGTTATAGGTTTTAATAACGCCTTTCAAATAGCCACGATTCACTATAATCTGTAAAGGCTAGTGGATTACAGCATCAACATCCAGGCTCCCAACAAGCTGGTGGAAAATAAAACACCTGTTCGAGGTGGGCATTAACTTTGACAGATTTCCATTCGCAATGTTAGAAATATTTGCTGATGTAAATGGACACTTGTAATAATTAATACCGCCAACCGACTGGCATTGCATTCACATTGGAGGCAATATGGATAGTCTGGACTGTAGGTTAAGAGCATACAGAAACGGAACGAAGGCCAACAGCGTGCAGTAATCACAGGATTTCAAGGCATAAACCGGATGTTCCTTAATGAGATAATTCATGTGTCTTATTAACTTCAGGTTCTGTCAAAACATTGGTTACTGTTAACTAATATGCACATCAAACTTTCATCGCCAAGACCATATTCAAGTCTATATGCATGTGCAAGGAATTTGCGGGAGAGACAATCGCCACTAGACTTATGGATTACCAATTATTGCGAACAAGATTAGTTTACGTTAAGTGTCCGATCTAATCATACTGTAAATTGTTTCATTTGGTTAAATTCTTAATTAGCCTACCAGCCTTTGCATACATATGCTTGGTTATGTAACTCTCATTAAGTATATCAGAGAATAGGGTTATAGGTTAGTTATTAGCCGGGTTCAGTTATTGGAAAAACTTTAAGGGGTGGCTTTAATGTTATTTTAAGAGAATAAAGTATTACATTTTCACTTAAAGTAGCCCATAAAGAAAAGTTTTTGCACGAAAGTAGTGTGAAAGAAAACAAATATCTTACGTTGACATGCGGGATTATGTCTTAGTTGGATACACTTTGTATAAATGGGACACTGAGCGATGTGCTGAAATTTCTTAGCAGTGTCTCTGCCAGGTTATGGTGGTGAAGTGGGGCTGCTGAAGAGGTTGGGCATCATAGAAGGAGACATGGTTCTACTCTAAAATAAATAGTTTATCAATACACCATTGCAACTAAAATAACCGAGCAATCCAAGTAAATTTGAAAAGTCCCTGGAACATCCATATTTTTGTCAGGGACAGTTTACCCTTGAAAACATCAGAACTGAAATAGCTGAACATTTCTATTCTCTTTATTCGTTAAAATTTTGCAGGGAATCGTTTAATAGAAAACAACACACTTTTAAAGTAAAGAAGCATTATACACGTTTCATTTTCGCAGGTAATCTTTTAAAAGAAAACAACACACTTTAAAGTAAAGGATGTAATTTGTTATGTATGTTTACACCACTGGAATTATATGATGTATTATTTGATAATTTAAAATCTTTCGTGTGTACTATACTTGAATAGAATTGAGAAGCTTCTTAATTCCTTGTCATTGCAAAAGACCAGAACAGAAGATACATTTGAGCTATAGACTTTATTTAAGATAATTGTTAAATGTCGGCTCCTCGGAAATCCTTAGGGAGGTTTCAAATCGTATTTTAGCTCTCCAATTACCTGAAAATGGCGAATCTCAAAATTAAGGTAATGTATTAGTGAAATTAAGTAGTTTATTTAAGCGTTGTATTTTGGTCCCATGTGACTCTAAGTTCTGAATTCACACGCTTTTCTGTACAAGCCCGAAGTCTGAGACGAGCCCGCCCAGTCAATAGAGCAAACCAAATAGGCGAGTAAATTTATACCCCACCAACATTAAGGACTGTCAGTTGCTGGGTAAATTTAATCTCGGTGATTGCAAGCCGAGTTTGTAGGGATAACTGGAAAACGTCGACTCCAAATAGAGTTATCACCTTGGAAACTGGCACGGCGACCTTAAATTCTAAAGATAGAAGCTTGTTAGGACTTTTGCTACGGAGAAAACTATTGATGAGTGTGCAAATGGGGATGTTAAATTTTATTAGACTAAATTAACCAGGACCTAATAAAGAAAACTTTGTATTTATTTCTTGATTGTTATCGTGAATATCAATTAGATCTTAACTTTGTGTTGTAATGTGCTGTAATTGTATGTTCCGATTTAAGTTGGCTCATGCCTTGTTTATCAAAGAGCCAGATACGTCATTTGTATCCGGCAGATAGGTCGTATCAATTGTTAACGGTTTAGTCTTCCTATCCACCACTTTGATTACTCCACTACATCCTATAGAAATAGTACAAAAGTAGTGCAACTCCGAAGAATGACAGACTCATCTTGACTCAATATTTCGGCCTCATTTTGCCATCGTCAGCGGTGAACATAGTAATGACATGTACAAGAATATATAGGACTTATGAATAATAATTTTTGTGTCTTTCAGAAAGTGAAGATTAACAGTATTTTCGCTATTTTGGAATAACACTTCCTTAGTTAGAACATATACCTGTTCATAAAATTTTGTAGGTTGAAAGTGACCCGTCCGGGAATCGAACCCACGACTCTCAGAGTATATAGGACTTATTAAAGAAGGCAGGCAATTAATTAAACAAACAAACATACATTGCAAAATTATAAAAAAAGAAATATTCTAGGAACAAATGGTCATACTGTTGTTACTAGCTACACACTCTGGTGTTAATAATACAAAAATAAGATAGGCACCTTTATAAATACACACCTTCAGACTATTCCCATTTTAGTTTTTCAAAAACACAGGTAAGAAACATCTAACTTAGTCCAGGGGTGCACGTTCGACATAGAATGGTCTTAGAATGGTTTCATACTGCTTTTCCATTTTGCACCCTCAAACTATTTTCATCTAGTTGTTAGGTTGTCAGAGATCCAGAGATGCAACATGCATCCTATAGTGTCCTATCCTTGCCAAGGGCTTAGCCATCATATTTTGTTGCACAAATAAAGATGGCTTTAACAAATGCTAAGGCATTACAATGGCTTTAAGATAAACCGTTCCTTCAAAGCCTGTATAATATGAAAATAATCTTTTCATTTCTCAACTACATGGTGGCTGCGATTTGTTTATGCGGAATGGGTAATACCCCCCTTTATCCCCCTTTTTTGTGTCACCTTGTAACGCTGGTACATTAGACCAAAGGAAATATTCTCAGCTCTGACGATAAAAGTGTTCAAATAATTCATTTTTTAATTTCAGGTATAATCAGTGATTCAGTTGAGACCCACGACATCTTGCCAAAATGACAGTACACGTTGCCGGTGTGATAGCCATTGTAGTGTTCTATCTACTTATCTTAGCTGTTGGAATATGGGCTTCCAGGAAGTCAAAGAGCACCGAAAAAAATGCTGACAGCGAAGAGGTGATGCTAGCTGGTCGGAATATAGGACTGCTGGTTGGCGTGTTTACAATGACAGGTAACTACATTAAATAACCACTGTACATATGCTCCAAAACACTCTGGTAACGTTTATTGTCAATGTATACGTATCATGTAGGCGTGCTAATACCCGATATACACAGACAGATCGCAATCAAAGTCCGAACACCTGCTTAGTAAAACATGAGTCTTACAGTTCTAGCATTTAAGTAAAACAGATTGATTCCCTGTTCGTGTTAGACGTTGTATTTAATAAAAGATAAACGCCATTCCAGCAGACACTATGGGCAGCCTTCAGAGAGCAAATTTGACTAGGGACAAGGGTTTACGTCCTAAGTCGGTTTGAGACACAGCACCCACCTACTTTTCTTCCAGATGGTTTTCATCGGTAGTTACACTGAATAACTAGCTTTGATGACAAAAAACAAAACATATAATAAATTTTTATTTGAGCGCATTCGCCATAAGGTTTAATTTTTAATGCATCGTTAGCTGTAAGACGTTTTTAGTCAGCATTATTGTGAGAAGAAACCCACGATCGTCATGTCATTAACCGGTATTGCTGTGGGAGGAAACCTAATACCTTCTGGTCATTAACCAGTATTATTGTGAGAGAAAACCTAAGACCTTTGGGTCATTAACCAGTATTATTGTGGCATGAAAACCTAAGACCTCCTGGTCATTAACCTGTATTATTGTTGGAGAAAACCTTAGACCTTCTGTTAATTAACCAGTATTATTTTGAGAGGAAATCTAATACCTTTTGGTCATTAACCAGTATTATTGTGGGAAGAAACCTAATACCTTCTGGTCATTAACCAGTATTATTGTGGGAGGAAACCTAATACCTTCTGGTAATTAACCAGTATTATTGCGGGATGAAAACCTTAGACCTTCTGGTCATTAACCAGTATTATTGTGGGAGGAAACCTAATACCTTCTGGTCATTAATCAGTATTATTGCTGGAGGAAATCTAAGACCTTCTGGTCATTGACCTGTATTATTGTGGGATAAAAATCTAAGACCTTCTGGTCATTAACCAGTATTATTTTGAGAGGAAAACTAAGACATTCGGGTCATTAACCAGTATTATAGTGGGAGGAAATATAAGACCTTCTGTTAATTAACTAGTATTATTTTGAGAGGAAATCTAATACCTTTTGGTTATTAACCAGTATTATTGCCGGATGAAAACCTTAGACCTTCTGGACATTAACCAGTATTATTGTGGGAGGAAATCTAAGACCTTCGGGTCATTAACCAGTATT
>JAVFBW010148497.1:0-12412 GCA_034783835.1 Mopalia ciliata
GCAGATTTGTTTGTGATGTTCTGTATTTATGTCCGTCGTCATATAAGTGAAATACTCTTGAGTACGACGTTAAACACTAATCAAAACAGATCTTCTATTTTGTTTCAAATATAGTCATACTGCTCTGCTTACACTCGAGGAACATTAATTGTCAAATGGCGCAAAACACTTCCCATTTTAGACGTGTGAATGTTGCCGTTAGAATGAGTAATGATGATGACACTGATCATCTGGACAAACAATCCCTCTATTAGTCTGGTAATAATGAGTAACACTTCTTGTATAAGCATGGTCCGCAGCTGTGGATTAGTGGTAGTGTGTGCACTTTCTAATCCTCAAAATCCTACTCCAATTTACTGTTCACTGGATCGAGTCCAGTGTCAACTATCAGGTATACATGTATGAGTAGCTTATAGTCACATGATATGGCTCCAACAATTACAAAGGTGGTTTTTACAAGGTTTCCTCTCGGTTTTCCAAAATAGAGTACGACATTAAACCCCAGTCAAACAAATCTTGAAAACGCAGGGTTTTTTTTACTGTCGTCTTTCACAATTAACATCTTCAGTATATTATGATGTTTAGCAAGGTTTGAATACAAAAAGAATATTAATCACACAGTAATTGATTTATTTAATCTGTCCATTTGTTTGTAGATCAATTGGAACGCGAGAACCAGGATGTGCGGCAGGAAGTGGAGAGGTTACGTGTCCGACTGAAACAATTAGGTCAGGTGCAGGAAGTGGCATCAATGTTACAGGAAAGTCACAAATCCCTTGTAAAAACCAATGACCACCTTTTAAAGGAAATTGAAGAGACTCGAAGCCGTCACCAACACGAAGTCCGTCAGCTCCACTGGAGTTACGATCAGCTCAAGAAAACCATGACAAGTTTAAACGGCAGTGGGACGGCTGGCTCGTTTTCAGAATACTGAGCCACGGTTTATCTGTGGACTGCTTCACCAAATTCTATAACATGCAGGTTAACCAATCATTTAAAAGGTGTAAACCTCGTCTGTGTTTAAAGTTAGTATATCTCTCATTTGCTTTTTTGAATTTCTTCTTCTCCAGCTCTTTGAACAGCTGGTCTCCAGGTTTAGAATACAAATCTATAACAACTGCTGTCATGACAATCTCGCCTACAATTGCCTCCGCGAAATGTGAACAGGCAACAATTACTATATTGGTAGAAGTAAACAATAAAGGTTTCAATAAATACTTTATACTCAAGATTTTACAAAATGCATTGTAATCTTGCCCTCAATCTTGTTCCAATATGTTTTTTTCATATAATAAATATTGTTTGATTTTATAAGCAATTACAACAATATTGTACAAAGTGTTCCGGACTACATGTGCGCTGTATATATATGTTTGTTTTTATGAGATCAGGTGTGAAGTTGAAATCCGTCCATTTAAATATTTTTTTAAAAAGATTTATATCTAATTTATAATGAACAGTTGTACATATGGAATAGATTCCGGCTCACTCGCCTGCATTTCCTGTTATCGGACTTGGATTTTTCCATGTTCACTCTCCATGCATGTACATTTTTATTTTTGTATAACTGGGAATATGAAAAGCAGCAGATGGGGGAGAAGTATTGTCTTCTGGCCAAGTTTTTTCTCAATATGGCCAGAGGTAGTTCATACAGACAGCAATGCTGATGTATCCCACCTGATACCCTGCCACGGTCTGTTCATATGTAACAATACCAGTTCTTGAAAATAACCGTATTTTCTCTAGGTCTATATGCATTAAGTCTTGATAAATCAAGGGGAGATCAGGTTTAGATCTATATATGTAAAAATATATTTAAAATGTCTGAATTTCAGATCAGTTAGTGGCCCCAAAGGTGCATTTAGAATGAAATACTGTCAATCAATATATGCCATTTTGTATTTAATCGGTTCATTTTTTTACATTATGAATTAATATAATATTTATTTTATTACAAAGAAGAGTTTGTTTTGATAAGCAATTTAATAATTGTTGAGTGGGATGTTTGAGGGAGCTTTCTGTGGTTCTTTAAGTGGCCCATACAGATGAAATATCATTAATTATATTAATAAAACATTATTGATGAAATTTATGTTGGGCACCAATGGCACAATTAAATTGTACAATATTTAAATCAGTCAAGCTCTAATCGATATCGGTCAATGAGCAACAAGACTGTACAAATTTCCTCCGAATGAACAAATTGGCATTAAATGAACTTTTAGCATTACTGACTCCTTTCATACAGAAGCAAAAATCAGTTACTCGGGAACCATTACACCAATGGAAGGCTCGTAGTCCTCGGTAAATAAAAATTCTTCCCTCTGTTTTTCTCTTGTGGCTATATGTTCACTCCTCAGCGACCAGCTTTATTGTACAATATTTTGAAGAAGTGCTACCAACAACTCAATATTAGGGTGCAACCTTTCATAAATATCTTTTGAGATTTGATTCCGTCAGAATATTGCGGAGTCAAAGTTTTTGGCTTCAGTATCACGCACTAATGATCAATTATATTGTCAAAATCATGAATTGACAAAATAATTGTCAATGATATTGCGCGTGTATGGGCCGCTTTAGTCCGACAATATTTATCTGGTTTGTGACTTGTCTGGTTCTAATTTGTTGCCAGTCATGCTGATTTCCTTCACTCATAGGCTGGCATAAGCTTATATATCTGTCCTAGAGAAATAATATTAATTGCTCATTTGTTGTATGTCCTAAAATTGATGTTTGATAAATATAGTTCTAAATGTAGGAATGTAAGTGGCCTATACTTCCAGCCAGCATGTTTTGTTTGGGGATATCACATACACCAAACTAAGTGTACATGTACGGCCAGCTAAATCGATTAAGTAAACATAATTCAATGATCATTTATAAAGTCCTGTCAATTCAAACACTATTTTAGAATAACCCATGTTTGGTATTTTATATATTTTGGAGTGAAGCACAATAGTTAATTAGCAAAAGATTAATTTAAAGCAAGTAGTGTGAATTCAATGTACAATTATCAGCTGGAAGAAATAGAGCTAACACAAGATGGGTACATGTGATATAGATACATGCAAATATTGTACTGCTCTAATCTTTGATGGACTCCATGGCTCCAATGTATTACATATAATTATGCTTATATTCTGGATTTGAATATGTTGAATCTAGTACTAAGTATCCAAAATATAAGCTAAATACATTGGAGCATTTAGAAGCTGGATACCTGGGACAATTGATTTAATCTGCTATTAGCGGCGGTTACTCCAAGCACTATTAAATTTAATCCTGTAATTGATGACATCACGCCATGTTGTATGTCTATCTCTAACCTGGCATTAGCGATTTAATCTGGGGCCAGCTGCTCAAAGAGTATTAGTGGCTAACAACAGATTAAATCGCTTATGCTGGGTTAGAGATACACCTACAACATGATGTCATCTAAAATAGAGGATAAAATTTAATAGTGCTCTGAGCAACCGGCCCCTGGTGTTTATATAGCGACTAATACTCTTTCGAGCAAACAGCCCCTGGGCCCAGTTACTCCAAGCACTATTAAATTTAATCCAATAGTAGATGACATGTTAAAAGGTTTATCTCTAACCCAAGTATTAGTAAAATAATCTGATGTTAGCAGCTAATTATCTCCAGCAACTGGCCCCAGGGCAGTAACTCCAGTTGGACCCTGGTGGACACAAAGCTAATTGTTTAAACAAACTGCTGGGTAGCAAATCCCCCGCTAAAGGCTAAAATATGCTCACAAGCATGGTCAAACCATTTTTTCTACTTAGTTTGGAGAACAGGGCCCGTATTCATAAAGCTACTTAAGTATTTCTCAAAGTTAAGCAAAACTTAGCCAAATTTAGGCCTTCCATTTTCCCTTGAAGAAAGTTCACATTTTATAAATTTTACTTATAATCTTTCATGTGGAATCAGAAAAAGTTTAGCAAAATGGTGTTCATGTACCTAAAATCAGGATTGAAAATTTGAAATAATCTTTCATCTTCTCTTTGGTAATTAATTCCTCTACAGGTTAAGCTCATGGTGCTGATCATTTTACTGGTTTGCATAATTAGGTGGAAAGTAATCCTGACTGGCATGTGTAAAGTAAATGAATCTGAGTTTGAAGATTGTTTATTGTATGCCCGGGTTAACAGTTGTAAGAATAAGCCCTGTCTACTTTCGGAACACTAAAAACATATATGGTGAATAGACAGATTGCCAGCTGTACGTGACTGTCAAATACGTTTTTTAACCAATCAGATGGTGCCTTTACCTATTTTAACCGACACTTGTGGACCTTTTGGATCAAGTGCTGTGGTCACACTTTAAATCAACTGAATATACACTTTCCGATGGACTATCTGTGAGCCAAGCATTTCAAATTTGCTATCATGATTATTTTACATTATCGCATTGTCATGAATACTCTTTAGATATACATGTAATAAGTGCATATTGTTTTCATCCATTCTGGTGTATAACATCAGTGTTATCCCTCAAATCTACAGTCTGCGATTGGTCAATTGGGTCAAGCTCAAAGCGAGGCAGCTTCCATTTTTCACACAAACAACCCCATATATGGCTCACTGTAAACACTTGTATTGTGATTTTGGGGTGAAGGAATCCACAGATCATAGTCATCAGGTGATACTTAAGAGACAAATGAAGCTACGGCTAGTCTCCTTTATGTAAGCATCCGGGGCTTTGTGCAAGTCGATCCTGCTGCTTGTTACACACTAGATAATTTGGTAAAATGATATGTTTTTCTTCATTATAAGTTGTATGGTAACACATTCGGCACCAATCTACAACAATGTTACATATCAAGGTGCTGCTTGATTAAAAATTTCCTATTCTCCATAAGACTTTTTAATGGATTTAATCAGGAGTTTCCATAAAACCATGCTTTATGACCTACTTGAAACATATTCACATGAAGGTAGACTTCTTCCAATGTATTCTTTATTCTTAACCTGATAATCAACAGAACACACAGGAAGTCAGGATACAGATACATTTATGAACAAATAAACAGAACAATGTTTCACAAAATGTACGCCCCGCGAGGGAGTGGGTGGGCCATGGCCCTGCAGAATACTCCCTCGGCTTCCTCCTTCGATCATAAGAGGCGAGAAAAGAGGTTGCTTTCTGTTGCCCTGGTGTTCGCAGAGCTTTAGGGTAACAGGAAGCTTTATGATGTTCTGTATTTGTGTCTGTCTTCATATAAGTGAAATAACCTTGAGAACGACTTTAAACACCAAACAAACAAACAAACCATATTGAATGGCCTTAAAATGTAACAAAAACATTACCCTGGGTCTTAGGAGGATATCTTCCATTACACCAATTATGCAAACAGCATATAATTGTTTTCTACGGTGAAGCTTTTGTACAAGTCCACATGTGCTATTTTATAGTGTCACCTGTTGTAAGCTGTTAACAATCTAACTTTTAAAATATTAGTTCCACCTACAAGAACTTAATATTTCTTCCAATTGTTTCTGCAGACTGTGTGTTGTATTGGTGACGTGTGAATCGTGTGAGCACGATTCCTATCTTTCAACCTTCAGGAAATTCGCTCGTAGCTGAAAGTCATTCAGTGACCGAGTACGGTTTGTGTACACATATGAAGACATACAGACATCCTGGATAGGATCTTTGGCACCTGGGCGTAATATACCAACCAAACAATCAGCCCTCGAGGTTTGTTATCATGCCACAGTTAATGTGTTTATTTTATATCATGTACACAAATATTGTTTCTTTTTCCGCTGGTGTTTTGGTGTTAAATGATGCCATTTTTTTGTCATCTCTTTTAGTTTTAACAGTTATATCGCTCAAATTTAAATAAAAATATTATCTATAACTTCAAAAGGGGAGATCATCTCGCTTTGTTTTCAATATGGACACTTTAGTAAAATATGTCTTTACTAATTTGCTATTGTGAGGTAAATGTACACAACAAGGATGGCTGGCATGGATATGTCCGTAGCTTGAAACCTCAATCAACCAAGGAAACCAGCAGGATTTTTCTGTTTTTGTATTTCGTGATAATTTGTTGATAGAAACATTGTGGGTAATTTTGTTCTTCATGGATCTGTCGGTAGTATGAAACCTCAATCTATTAAACATGATTCTTAATTGCATTCCAGATTCTCATTTTATGGAGATTGTCAAAACGAGAGGTAAATTATGAGTGGCTTGGAATTGGGTGGCCCAAGGATAATTCAGAACTGGATCAAAGTACAGAGCTTATAAAACGAACTCTTAAAGAGCTACTGAATTCCCAAACTCGGTTACCAGGAACTGCTTGGGTACCTGAACTTTACAATGAACATGCAGAGGTGGGTATTCAATTAAAGATCTCTTATTTTCTACACCGTGGTTCTGGTTCAGTTGTTAAGGCGTGAAGCTACTGATTCTCCGTCGTTGTGCTTTAGGTGTATAATGGAAGCAAATGAGGTGCCTGAAAATCACTGTGGAAGGGTTTACAGTTGATGAGTTTTTCATCATCTTTAAGTAAGACGTGGACAGTCCGAGATCATATAAATGAAATTGGCCTGACGCTAAACCCCTATCAAACAAATAAACAAACATCTGATGTTCCCTTTGACATGGAATATCCCTGTAACTATATGTAAAAAAGATGTCATTGACTTATAAGTAGGATGGAGTTTGAGGGGGCTACCTCTCTGGTGCATATTAATTTCCTCGTCAGTTATAGTGATAGGTGAATATATCACTCAAAATAGTACTTTTACAAACTATTTTTAAATCAAAGGGCCTTATGCGGCTAAACGCGAACAACCAAACAAAACACGTTTTTCATTTGTATGTAACTGCGGCCGTAGTTTAATGGTAAGCTTGTCGGTCTGCTTATTCTATTTTGATGTACAGATCCGAGTCGGTCTGTCGCCCTCACGTTTAAGAGTGAGTCACACCATGTGTCTCTGGAAATTGCGGAGATGGTTTCACTACATTTTCTCCCGGGTTTCCTCCGCATTTAAGCAAGGAACTGTTCGGAATGGACACCGTCGTTAGATAAGCGAGATACTATTGAGTACGACGTTGAACCACAATCAACCAAACAAACAATCATTTTGTTAAAAGCAGCAGTTTCCTGTACACATGTAATATATTAATTCTATCCCCGTATTTATAAGAAGTGTTTATTCTGTTTATCATTTCCAGGTTTTCAAATATTTGTGGCAATTCATGACCTCTGCGTAAGTTACCATCTGTGTATATCTATCTGATTGATTGAAATTAAGTTTTACCTTTGCAGGCATTATAAAAATATATTAGCAAATCCTTAAAAGCTGAGGACAAAGATCACAACCACACTTATGGTTAATATGGCAATGAGATAAGCAGAAAGTATCAGTTGTAATGCTGTAGGGTATTTTACTTGACTACAGTGCAGTATAGTATAGTTCTATAGTTACTGTAACACAACCAAACAATGTCATGTATTTTGACCCTGGAGAAATAACTGTTCCTCATTGCTGCATGGCTATAAGTACGGTATAGTTGAAGTATTGTCATGTTGCCAGCTATGGAGCCGAATTAATTTTACAACAGATTCCTTTTATAAACAAACACTTCAAGTTAAAGTTGTGCTCATGTTAACTCTTTGGAAGTATATTGCCATCACACAAGTGAAATAACTTTAAACCTGGTGTTACACACCATTTAATCAATCAACCAATCAGTCTGTCTCCGGACCACAACCGGACTGACTAAGAGTGTCGCTAGCGCTTAACTATATGAACAGCCAGGATTTATTAAGCTCCAACTTCCCAGGCTATGTCAGCTCCACAAACTATTATATAGCCATTTAAAACTAAATAACCAAAGTTAATAGTTCACCAGAACTCGTTCCACGGATGTTTTTATTACATACAACTGCAGAACTGTATCGTATTACAAGTTTTATTTCCCTGCCACAGTTTATGATCGTTGCCAGACCCGGTCAGAATTTAACAAATTCGAGTGAATTCAAACAAAAACTTGACAACATGTACAATAAATTTCTCTACCGAAATGGTATTTCACAGGTGGGAGTCTCAAACATTATCCTATGCAGGAAGCGAAATGGTTGTACCGCTTTAAATGAAGACCTGTTTAAAAAATGTTTGTCCGATTCACCCCATTATGGGTGGGGATCAGCTGCTGAGTCAGCAACGCACTATTTCTTTGAAAGTGATAAATATGTACTTGAGCCTGACCATAATGTATAACTCCTTAAGACAATCTGCGTTAGTCGAAATTCCATTTACCACCAATCTTTTATACGGTATGCATCACATAACTGTTAAGCACAATGTAGTTATAATGGAAAGAGTATATACATTTATATTGAACAGTAAACGTTTAATCTAATACGAATATTTAAGATTGATGGGAAATGAATCTTTATTTTTAGTTAAGCTTTCAATCTGTCGATCACTGATAACGCAGCGGACTGGGTCAGTCAGCCGTTTATACTATGTATTACATTAATTACTTAGTTACTGGGTGACGTAATATATTGAGTCATGGGTAATTTATTTATTTTTTCTACATGTGGACTCATAGTTATTGCACAATTTGTTAAGTTTTATTTTTATATTTCTCATTAGAATCAGAAAGTGTTGTTTTGTATCTGGATGTAAACAATATAAGCTTATATGCTTAAGGTGTATTTTGATAAAACTCAATAAATATTATTTAAAAAAAAAACAATCATTCAACTAATACAACGAAACTATGCTGTAGCTGCCCTCTGGTTGAGCACAGTTTTTTTTCGAGCATTAAAGGTTTCTACAATGCGGTGCACGAAGCACCACCTGGCGGAGATTAATTTATCATAACGAGATCTCTTGAGAAGTGCTAGAGAACTAGAATTTGTTGAATTTAACTCTATACAAGTTAAAGTTACAGCATTTACATTATAATAAAAGGAGATGGTTAGGTTCGTCCTCCAGTGCATTGGTACTCTCTGAGCTAACGGGCGAAAAGGGTAGACTGCTCGAGTAATTTCGAGTATTATAGTTACAAGAAAACAATTTATACATAACGCTTTTCATTATGGTTCCGTTGATTGACGATTCAATTGTTTGCCAAATTTTTAGGCTCTTCTGGGGGATGATAGCATACTATATATATGGTATCGTGTGGTGGATTTTTAAGGCATTATGATACCACGCCGATCTAACCTTGAAGTTGGGTATTATTCAGTAGGGTTTGCAAAGGGTTTAAAAAGTTATTGAAGGTTTTTAAATTGAATATGTACTATTTCAGGGTTTGCAAAGGGTCTGAAAATTTATTGAAGGTTTTTAAATTGAATACGTACTATTCCAGGGTTCGCAAAGGGTCTGAAAACTTATTGAAGGTTTTAAATTGAATACGTACTATTCCAGGGTTCGCAAAGGGTCTGAAAACTTATTGAAGGTTTTTAAATTGAATAGGTACTATTCCAGGGTTTGCAATTGAAAACGTACAATTCCGGGGTTCGCAAAGGGTTTGAAAAGTAATGGAAAGTTCTTACATTGAATACGTAGATTCCCGGCTCTTGAAAGCCTTGGAATTAACTATGATTGTGTCTTGACTCTTGAATAGTTTGGAATATTGCTACACACCTGGAAAGCAAAAAATGTAACCCAAGAAATGCTTCAACAGCTAATATATTGTTATGCGTACCAGGACTAACTTATAACAGGATTGCCTGTGCCTTGATTTGATTTTGTTTATTTTCAGGAAGTTTGTGAGATCTCGGTTGCGTAGCTGTGTGCTTTTTTCACTTTTGGAAGCTGCAGAAAGAGGAGACATTATCATTAAATCGGTGTTTTTGAGATAATCTGCCGTTTACAGGATAGAGTTAAAAATTTCACATCCTTTTCCTAATTTTATATGTAATGCATGCCAAATGAAGGCATTTTTATTGTCGAATATAATTCTTGAAGTTAAATATGAAAGTATTCGTAGCATAGTTTTTTTAAATTATTTCATTTTTTGAAAATCCATGAAAATAAAATTATGAAATACCAGTACGCATAACTTGTACACCGAAAAGACAAACCAGTAACGAAAAAGGGACTTAACTGTACATGGCGAAGATAAATTACCATAGATAGTAGTGTTGTTATGATGAAAATCAGACTGGAAGTGTTACGTTTTAACAATATTCAAATGAAAAGAAGCATGTCGTGGTTACTACTTTGCTTTTCAACATAGGCACACTGCTACCAATGGTAACTTATCTTTGTCATGTACATTTAAGTCCATTTTCCGTCACTGGGTTGACTCTTTTGTAAACAATTTAATTTGCTTGTACTGTTTACAAGCTATCTAGTAGGTACTTTTTCATTTCTTTCTAATTGTTTATAGGTTTAAGAGTTCATTTTTTGGCACACAAATAATTTAGTGGTTATTCAACTGTTTTGCTCTGCTTAACAGCTAGAATCGGGGCGTTGTTGGGCACTGAATCGCGCAATGATCTAGTTGGCCAGAATTTCCTTCAGGCGAGTCGGTGCCTAACTCTGAGGGTCGTGGGTTCGATTCCCGGACTATTTTCAACCGGCAAAATTTTTCGAACTAGAATTTGGTCAAACTTAGTGCTATCCCAAAATTACAAAAATATTTTAAAATTCACTTACCAAGAGACATAAAAAAACAGTCATTAATTTCAGGGTTGGTGCTGTGTCACTCTCCTATCAGAGGGGTAGTGAGAACTGCGAACCGCGGTCTTAATTTATTGACGTTAGTGAACTTCCGCTACCTAGACCCCAGGCGACTAACACTCTATTTGGTAAGCCGGGTGGCCTATAAAAGTTTGAGGATCGTAGGCTCGATTCTCATACGGGTTTCATCCTGCATAATTTTCTTAACTAGACTCTGTTCAAACTTAGTCTTATCCCAAAACTAAGACCAGGGATAAAAGCCGCACTTGGGGTTATATGATGGTGTGCAGACCCAATAAGTGAAGGAAACCACACTTGACACCACAGACCACAATGACAGACCAAGAGAAAATTTCCCCCTAAAGACACACCGTGGCATATCAATGCTTTTCACACAGTCCACAACCAAAATGCCCACTTGGCAAAGAATGGGCTATATTGATAAGGCTTTGATATTTCAACGGATTCGTACAATGTATCATGTGTACACAAGCTGAAAAATAACCATTGTTAGTGAGAAAAGTAATACGTGACTGGGCTTTGAAATTGGCTTTCTCTTGCTATCTCATCCGAACTCCCTTTTTCAAATTTCACATACTGTATGAAGAGGGCACATGCATTATGATTGATAGATTGGTGTCCAAGTTGACACATTGCTACACTCCAAATTATCTGTCCTCAGCCAGAGGAAGCTCCTTCAGATATTTTTAGAAATAACGTAGGATTAAATGGGACATTTCTTTCATCTATTTGATAGACTTCTGTTAAACCCGATTTATATTTTTATATTAAGGTGTAAATAGTTCTTTTAATTGTTCTTATCTTGTAAATACAATATCTTTTTATGCTCCTTCAAGGAATTTAAGAAAATTCTTCTGCCCTAAAGCAGACAGACTTTTTATAAGAAGACATTTAGTTATAGTAAGAAGACAAAATGCTTTTAAACATGCTGTGATATTTTAGATATTATTACAACAATCACAAGCTTTAAGACATTTTATTCTAACAATTTCATTTTTTCTCACTATGTAGCGCTTATTCAGGTGCAGTTTTTTTATTCTAGTTATAGGCTATTACATAAGTATTTTTTAACGTTTTACTTTGTTATATTTTCTATATTTCTTTCTTGTTATCGTCTTTGTTATTGGGCAAATGTGCTGGTTGTGATTGGTGTGAAATAAACGATTAACAACAATTATCTACATAACTGATATCAACAAAAACTCTTTATCAACAGTGTAAAATATATGTAAAGTGCAATTTATGGAACAATAAGTCGCACGACGAACCTGGAAGTACATCCAGCTCAGTTAAATATAAAAATGGCCTTAACTCTTTTCTCTGCAAGGTCAATCAATTGTTTGTCTGTTTGCTTGTTAGATTGGTGTTTAATGTCGTACTCAAGGGTAATTCGCTTTAATATGACGACGGATTGTCCACTTCACACTGTATACAGTTTTATTATGGTGGAAAACCGAGAGGAGACCTCGTAAAAGCCACCCGCGTTTGCCGGAGCTACAACATGTGACTCGCTCATATACCTGATGGTCGACAGGCGGACGATCCAGTGAACGGTAAATCGAAGCAGGTTTAGTTTAGGAAGCGCACTCGCTACCACTGAGCCACGCCAGAAAGCACAAGGTCAATCAAAGATGTATCCCTCTTATCATGGCAAGGCAAGTCGAATATTGGTGATAATAACTCATTCCGTTCGTCCGTCAGTCCATCCATTATTAAAAAACTGTAACTTTTGT
>JAVFBW010148508.1:0-12412 GCA_034783835.1 Mopalia ciliata
ACATAAAATATGTCCATTTAACGAAAGGTGTTTTAATGCCATTCTAAAGTTGACAATTAAAATAACACAGGAACTTGTGGATATAAAATTTTGATTTATTTAAAATCTATGTCCAGAGATGTTATTTTGTTAAAATGTAGTCAAACTTAAACATGTTTTTGTCATTGGTTTAGAACTGACAATCTTGACCATAATATGGTTAGTCAGAACTAAAACTATGAGATTATCATTGATCTGTTTTAATGGTTTTCTTTCCACCTGGTGAAATTTTTGAGGGAACATTTTATCTCCTAAACATTCTTTTATACTTTTGATTTATGTACCGATATCGGGCGAGTTAAAAGAACTTTATGAAATGATAATTTATTTCTCCTATCTTAGACACATGTCTCCAGATATTAAATCAAGAAAACATTTATTCAGATTTATTCTTCGTTTGCATGGAGAAGACATTTGTTATCAGTTGTTGCTTGTGAATCTGGTTTATAAATTAGCCCTGATCATGTTGAGATGTAAGAATAAAAGATTTGGATGAAATAGTTCTAATATCAGCCATGTTGATTGGTTTGTACTGATCTACCTGCCCCCAGGCTACTTCACATCGTCTCCTGATAATCATAGTTTGTCAGATTTTTGTCAGTTTGTGATTAATGAACCCTTGAAGGTTGACCAATGCAGAGTATATCATAGCCTGAGGGGACACCAGACTAGCTTTGATGTGACATACAGGTCACATGATCTCATGTCCTCAACCCATGGTCACTTAACTGCCATTGTCAAAACGTTATCTGGTCAGATAAAAAATGAATCTCTGTTTTATGCATTTTATTATGAAAATTCTGGTAGCTTTTGTATGAGAGGTCATAGAGTTCAGCCTTGTATGTTTTAATAATTAGATAAAAGATCATTTTATAAACTTTACCAAACCAATTTTGTGTTTATGTTGTGTAATTCTGAAAAATGTCAACATTATGTTGAATCAATATTTCAGCATTTATTACGCTATCATCAGAAGAAAATAGCAAAATAATAAAAACCAGATTATGTACTGAGTGGTGGATATAATGAAATGAGTAGTATAAAAGATCAACCTGATTTAATTCCTTACAACATTGTCATCCTATGATTTAAATAACAAATCAAACAAATTAACAAACAATGAAGCAGAACATTAACTTATTTTATAAAGTTCCTTCTTCTTTTCCTCTTGCAGGTTCAGATTGAATTAAAAGATGAGAATGATACTCCACCGAAGTTCTTAAAGAGTGTTTACGATGTCACGATTCCAGAAACTCAAATGGTAGGGACAAATGTTGCCATGGTTACTGCAATTGACAGTGATGTTCTGGGTGATGTTTCATTGTCTATATCTGCGGGGAATGACAATGGAGTATTCCAAATTGACAATAATGGTAAGTGAAATGATTTACAATATTAATATCAATATATGTTACTATGATATTATGGTGCTATCCAGTTTCTCTTTTCCTTCATTCTCACCTATTGTCGTCAGTTAGGAGTGAATACTGAAAAGAAAAGAAAATAGCTCCAATAAAATGAAGAGCTAGTATACATATCACAAGTTAAGAAAATAGATTATAGTTTATGCTATGAAAATTTGACAATGCTAGCCAGAACCTCATGTTCAAATCCTCGTGTAAGCAAGCACAAGATTCTGTTTGTATTAAAAAATATAGTATTGATAATATATGAATAAAATTGGAGAATTGTCTAACACATTGTAGAATCATTTTATCAATCATAATCTTTATCAGAAGCTGATAGAATTTCACAGGATATATTTAAGATACCCTAAATCACCTCCATTTTCGTCTAGGACATGCTTTTGTGCTTGTTCTGACAATATTACAGCATGTACTTGTACAAATTTATGTTTTCTTACGATGAATAATTTTGGTGTCATTTAGAAAAAAAACCCAAAAAACTCTGAACTAGAATCTGTTCATACAGAAAGTGTTATCCCAAAATAACGAAAATACTGTTTTCTTACAATGCTGATGCATTTAAATAGCATTTAAATAGCTTCCAGAATAAAAACTTTAATGGAGGAATTTGAGGTGATTTAGGATAAGGCTTTTTAAATTAGTTTTGTCAGCCATTAGTATTATCAGTCAGCATCATTTCTTATCCTCTACAGGTAAAATAAGCAATTTGAAAGCCCTGGATAGAGAACAGTTACCCCGATATCAACTGAGGGTGCGAGCCAGCGATAGTGTACAGGAATCTTTTGTCAATGTCAACGTGGCTCTTACAGATGTAAACGACAACGCTCCCAAATTTACCAAAACAACCTTTTCTTTTGACATACCTGAGGATACACCTCTTTCAACAACTATCGCTAGTGTCATGGCGACGGATATAGATGAAGGGAAAAACGGTGAGGTGACTTATACTCTGTCATCTGATTGGGGAAGAGACGTGTTTCAGTTACATCCAACTCGAGGCACATTTACTCTGATTGGTCAGTTGGATTTTGAGCAGGTAAGTTAGAGAGAGGCCGTCTTGAATCTGATGTATTCAATCCTTTTGTTTTGCTGAAATGTTGATAAAAGAAAAAGAAAAATGATGAGTGTGCAAATTTTTCCTGTCATTGTGATTAATGTTTAAAAATACTACTACAATATTAAGCATACTTTTTGGGGAGGGGGAAACAGAATATAAATTAAGTTGTGTTGTTTAATTTGTAGGTTCAGCATTACATCTTGACAGTGAGTGCTGTAGATGGTGGAGACCCTGCTCTATCTTCTAACGTCACACTATACATGAATATACTGGATGTCAACGACAACGTTCCTGTGTTTGACCCTAACTATTATGAAGGAGAAGTGTTTGAAAATGTCATTGTGGGCACCAGTATTCTGACAGTGGCAGCAACTGATACCGATTCAGGTAAGATGCTTTTCATACATTTTAAACTCACTTTTTTTAAATTTTGTAGTTATTGTTCCCCCTCATATTATTGATAATGCTTTACAGTATAGATCAATCCTGATATTTAGGGTTGATCTAAGACCTGAAGAAGTGAGAATGTTTGAATGGAAAGGTTGAGATAGTGTGTACACATGACCCATTGGCTGCTCATGACAGTTATTTGACAGACTTAATTTCACAAGCTTTGAGTTTCTACTGCCTACATGTATGTCAATAATCGCATTTTAAGTGGAGGTATTGAAAGCAATAAATTTGTGTGTCGTGACATTAAACAGATTTTGTTCCATATCGTTTTTATATGAGAAATCCTGGATATATGGGTCATCATTTGCTGCCTGTCCACCTTTCACACATTTATAGATTTACCCATGGCCATATCACAAACAGTAGAACCATGATGGACAATGAGGCAGTCTATTTTGTGAGAAGGGGTGATATCAGTGTATCAAAACCTACTCTTGGCGTGTTTAAAATGGCCATACGTGTTTGAAATGGCCATACGCTATTAGCTCACTCTGCCGTTTATCACACATTTTTTTGCGCTTCTAATTTAATGATCCCACAAAATCTAACCATTTCATTGCAAAGCCTTTGTTCTCTCTTACAGTATTAAATTTCAATTGTGGCAAACAGTTTGTCAGCTGAAACACTTCTCAAATTATAATCTCCAGGGAGTGTTTTTGTTTTAAGAGAGGTTTGTTGTTAATTCAGTTGCCATGGTAATGGTCACCTACCCATAAGTTACATCCATAAACTAAGAGTGTCACTGTTTAGGATGAAAGATATACCAGTCAGGCAGCCATCTTTATTAGCAGTTAACGTTTTAGTTAAAAGCTTACCAAATGGATTTCAGTATGTAAAACATACTCATTTCTATAAAGATTAGCATATTTTAGGTTTCTTTTAGGATAGTTTTTGTTTTTGACATTTGAATTTTTTTTTCCGTTCCTGCCATGTCAGCATGAAACTAACCTCCATAACAGCCTTGACATATTTAACAAAGCTCAAGCCATTTTGTTCAGAAATTGGGAGAAAAGAACTAATTCAATCATACCTTATATAATTAATAATTTTATGGCTGGAAGAAAATATATAGGAATTTCAAATTTGTACACTTCTCATGGCTGTAATACCAAACTGTTGAAATGATGTGGATAGAAGTATGTAAATGTGAGACCTATAAGAACTGACACTTTCACTCCAGGAATTTGAGAGGAGAATTTCAGTAGATTTTGATAGTTGGACTACAGCTGTGAATGTTTGTCTAGTCTGTCCATTTGAACCTGACAGATAGAAATATATATTGGTGTACACTGCTCATTTTCTCATTGATCCTCATTATATAGTTTCAATTATTCAGAGTTTGAGGTGGACAGAAACTGCTGATATTCTCTTGGATGTGTTAGCATTATGGGCATGCATACATTGTTACTTTTATGAGGGTCGACAGCATTTGTCTATCACTACTAACCCCCTGCCTATCTTTGACCTGGAGTACCCCAGTAACATAACTCACTAGTCTGGCACCCAGCCCTATTCAGTATCTTCTGTTTACAGCTGTTACCCCCCTGTAACATCAGCCAACAGTTCAGCTGGTCTGGCACTATGTTTTTAATTGCCTTGAATAAAACTGACACATTGGCTTCCCTCTATGTATATAGTAGTTATCTGTGTGCAGTGAGTGCCACCACTGGCTTATACTGTTACTCCAAGGATGTCAGGGCGCTTCACAAATTTAGAATATCTTTAAAATAACTTTTGAAATAGTCTACAAAAGTACTTTGCCGTCTTTGAACTTTGTGTATGCAACATGTCCATAGCAATAGTTTATCCATGTTTACACTAGTTTGTTGTGGAGGGTTGGAAGGGAACTTCCTGTTGCTCTGGTGCTCAAAGAGCTAAGGGGCAACATGAAAGCGATCTAATTGTGATGTTTTTGTATTGCATCCTGTTTTGTCATTGTTCGTTGCCAGTGATGTCAAGGGTGATTTTCTCCACCCATTGGGTGGGCACTATGCCATATAAGTGAAATAACATTAAATACTTTCTAATATCCATGGACTTTTGGCTGGGTGGGAGCTTCATGTTGCCCTGAGACTATCAGAAAGTTAATCCCTTCGTCTTTGTATTACGTCTTTCATTGCCCTGTCTTGTCTTTGTATTGTATGTTGCCAGATGGGTCGAGGGTGGTTTCCTTTACCCATCGGGCTGACACGTGCTCATGTGGGTGAAATGACTTAAGTACAGCCTAAGCAGTAATCAAACGACGATTTGTTGCCAGTCTCCCTAGGAGATGTTTCCTTCCCCTTCTGCAGGCAATATGAGTGACATAACCTTTAATACATAGGGCCTTAAAACCCAATCAAACAATCAATCTTGTATATCCCAGAGAGTTTACACTGTGTATGGGGATTGGTTGTTAAAAGTCTGGTAATGAACCATAACGTAGAGTATAGAGCTGGCATAGCCACGGAGTCATTTGGCACTTGAGTTCTGTCAAATCATTAAACTGGGCATAGTGAGCACTTTGAAGTCTAAACACTCTACATTAAAGATATGGTAAGAATAAATGGCCTGCGCTAAGTCCTGAACAAGTAGAGTCTTTAAAAAGAAAGAACCTTGTCCAGCCAATTTTGGAACTCCCCTATTTGTGTCAAGTCTGCACAACCAAGGAATGTCCGGATAAATGGGGCATCTCAATCCACTCCAGATTGAAGCCAGTGTGAAATGGCTAGCTCTTCTTTCCACCACTAACTAATGATCTGTCACTTAGTAAGCCTACATCTAGGAATTATACCCCTGTATATGGATATCAATAGGCCACAGACTACCTACATTTTCTACAATAGTCTACAGTATTAACCTAGTATTGCCTTCACCTCTGTCTTTCATTATTGCAGGTGCTTGTCTGTATTGAGCTTCCTGTTGCCCTGGTGCTCTAATAGGGGCAGCAAGAAGCCTATCTGTTTACGATGCGTTTATCATGTATCTTATGGTTATCTTGTTTTGTTTGTTGCCATTGGCTTCAAAATAGGTTTTCACCCATTAGGCTGGCATGCTGTCATATCTATTCTTGCACGAAAATTTCAATAATAAAAATGATATTTGCTTATTAAACAAGTGTTCAATTTTATACAAAGTGCTGTGTTTCAAATCACTTTGCCCCAATTTTGTAGTATTCATTTGATATTTGTATACTTAATTGTAAAAGCTGACCTTTTTTTATAAGTTGATTCATATGCAGTTTCTATAAAATTATGGCATTGAAACATTTACATTTTTTAAATTCAGGAATGAACTCTGAAGTATCGTACTCGATTGTGTCTGGTGATTACCATGGTGACCTGACCATCGGCACTCTTGATGGTGTAATTCGTACCACCAAGTCCCTCGACAGAGAGAGGCAGTCATCATACAGTTTACTGGTTATGGCTATAGACATGGCTGAGCCACCAGCAGAGAGGTTGAACACCACTGCCCAGGTAATATATTATTTGATATAATAAGTGTGTGAAAAAATGAAATTATGCTGAGGTAAATTATCGAGCCAAAAATACTTTTATATTAACTTAAATTATGACAAAACTGTGGTTCAGTGGTAGGCTGTGTTGTTATGGAGCTCAATCTTAGAAGGCCCGCGTCTGTGGCTTAGTGATAGCGAGTGCGCTTCCTAAACTGAACCTGCTTCGATGTACCATTCACTGGATCGAGTCCTCCTGCCGACCATCAGGTAAATGAGCGAGTCACATGATGTGGCTTCGGTTTCCTCTCGGTTTTCCACCGTAATAAGGATGTGTGAAGTGGAGAATCCATCGTCATAAGTGAAATACCCTTGAGTACAACACCAATCAAACAAACAATCAAATCTATCGAAGAAAGTAAAGAGAAAAGAACATATTACTGGTTCAGGGGAGAGGGACATTAACCCTTTTTTATTTTTATTTTTATAACTATTAAATATTGTAATATTTGCACTTTAAATTTGAACATGTGCCATGTTGATATTACAATATTATAAACTAACTGTGGATTAATTGAACTATATTTGTGACAATTTTTTTTTTATTTGTGAAAAACATTAGTTTAGCAGATTTACTTGTACCTTTCCCTATTATCACTGTTTTTATTCACCATTATTATACTACCATTCAGAAGTGTCTACTGGATGAATTTATTCCATCAAAATTAACATGGATCCAGATTCTCAGATAAAGTGTAATTGGCAAGCTTAGTCCTAGAAGCACGATTTTTGTCTTCTGCTCAAAGAATGTGGATGAAAGTTAGTCAATGAACTGTTAAATTATACATTGTTTATTCCATGATTTATCAGCGGACTCTCTTTGATGCTTCAAAGTTGCCCATAGGGGACTTCCATGCAATCTTCTATCCATCAATGATCAAAGATGACATAACTAATTAAGCAAATGGACTGGATTGATTAGTTTACCTGGCGTGTAATTACTTTGTACAGGTAATAATTCCTCAGCTCATTGTAAAGATCCATTCAAGGGATGACTTTACCTTTCATCTGATTGTCTTTTTTCAGGTAAAAATTCCATAATTCATTATGAAAATGCATTTGATTGATTTATTATCTTGATGTTGTATCCTCACCTTGTAGGTTATGATTCCAGTGAGAGATATTAATGATGAGGCACCTCTGTTTGTGACGGCTGACAAGATATGGGTTAAGGAAAATAGCGTGATCGGTCAGCAAGTTTTTATCATAACTGCTATTGATAAAGACATTGGTCAAAACGCGGTAGTGGAATATACCTTACTCACGCCCAATAGTCCATTTACTCTGGGCGTTAAAGATGGGAAACTAAAGCCACGAGAAGTTTTAGATCGAGAAGCTGCTTCAGACTACACTGTGTTAATCCGGGCCTCCGATAAGGGAGAGAAACCAATGTCTACGACTCAACAATTGACTGTGTTCATTGAGGATGTTAATGACAACAACCCTGTGTTTGATCCTCGTTTGTATCATAAGACCGTCAGTGAAGATGTTGGGGTGGGAACGAGTCTGTTACAGGTGACTGCCACTGATAAAGACTTAGGATTTAACGGTGTCGTCAGGTATTTCATCATCAAAGGTGATGATAATCGTGATTTTAGTATGGATCAAAGCAGTGGAACTCTCCGGGTCCAGAAATCCCTGGATTATGAACGTAAGAGTGCATATGTGTTAATAATTCAGACTGAAGATAGTGGTGTAGCTGTGCGTTATAACACAGCCACTGTCTCCATTCAGATCACTGATGTCAATGACAACATTCCAATCTTTTTTGACTCCCCTTACTTTGCCTATGTCCGAGAAAACTTACAAAGTCTACCTGTTCATGCAATTCGTGTGAGCGCCTATGACGAAGATTCCGAGGATAACAGCCAGGTGACTTACACGTTAAGAGAAGGCGATCGCCAGAAATTCAACATTGACCGATCGACTGGGGAGGTTACTGTGCTTCAAACTCTTGACAGAGAAAGAGTGGCTGATTACTTATTGGTTGTCATAGCAACAGATTCTGGTAAGTTTCCTGTTGTTGCTATATTTGTAAATAACAGTTTATGTTTTGTTCATAGAAATACCTACATGTATCTATTTTGTTTCATTTATATGTACTTTGTGGTCTACCACTTTGCTCCTATAGATATTTCTATGTTAACTATATCTCAGGACATGCCTGTCAAATACAAAAGTCAGCATGCTACTGCTTTAGCATAGGTTGCATGATACGTTATGGAAATGGTGTTATGTTTAGTTTTAGATTGATAGAAAAGTAATAAATTGAATTGTTTGTGATATTAAATGCATGAAGAATAATGGTTGTTTTCTGTAAACTTTGTAGCCAGCTGGTCTGAAGGTGAGACTGTCCATGGTGTTTTTCTAGCATTGTGTCACTGTGTCACAACTGTCACTTTGACAGACAATAGCGCTCTATTGACTTCAAAGCTTCTCCTATTTACCTGGGCCCCCTGCCTGTATGTTGATATCACTGCCCTGGGTTACCTGTACATGGAACATCAGTTAATGCCTCTCCCTGGTTCTTTATGATTTGATCTCTTTGTGTTCTGGTGTGGAATTAATATTGGATGGTTGAGTGCACCATCATTTTTATTGCCCAGGGGGTGTATTAAGCTTTACAATTCAACCTCTATACAAGGGATGTATGACTATCATAAGATCACCTTTCTCTTTGGAATGGACAATGAAGTCTCAACAGCCTAAACATTAATTGTGAATTTATTTGTTACACGTGACATAAAGTAAGAATATTTGATACACGTACACTTGGGATATTTTTTCTATGAGAGGTTGTGGTTTTTTTTTAGTTTATTTTTCTTAAACCACCCCATAATGTATTTATCCAAATGTTACATTGCAGTGAATAAATCAACTACTGGCAGGGTGTCCCATTTTAAAATTTCTCCGGCTTGCTTCCCTACTTTTAACATAAAAACAATCATAACTTAAAATTCAATAAAACGGTTAACTTTCTCTATTTCTTTCCATCTAGAGCAGAATAACTGGATTCAATTCAGAGTAGTGTTGACTTTAACATCAACTAAATATCACCAATTTACTCTCATTATTTCTTCGTAAAATAAACTTCAGTATCAGTTATAATTTCCTACTTATTTATTTTTTTTGTCTTTCATTTATTAGCTTGTCTTAATTTATTCATCCATGCTTCATTCATGAACAACGTTTGCTTCAAAATGCTTTAGGATTGATATATTGTTATAAATATTTTTTAAAGTTTCAGCATATTTTCAATGTTTGATTGTCAGTTAAGTTTAATTATTTCACTTTAGTGTTATTGTTTTGTTTATTTATACTGTAAGCCTACATGTCTCAATGGACTAATGATTAAGCTTACATGTACACATTAGCTACAAGTAACAAGATATAAACAGGATTTTGTTTAGAAAGCCAAATTATAAGATCACTAATTAACTACAACAATACTAAACGCAGGTTTATATATAGTGATACTATCTTTTTCTTCTAATGTGTTTTTGTCGAACAGATATGGCTTGTATTCTTATTGCAATCTTCACTATTAAAGTATGTTTGTTATGGTATATACTTGTATATACCTGTCACCAGATTGGTGTGTACCATTAGCCACAGGAAAGAATGATTCAAGTGAAATAGTGGGGTAAAACATAAATGCATTAGTGGTTTAACAAGGTTACTTTGTGGTTTTCCACTGTATTTTAGTAAGGCAGACTGAAAGGTGGACAATCCGTTGTTATAGAAGTGAAATACTCTTGAATTCAACTTTAAACCCAAATCAAACAAACAAATAAAACTTTGTTAAACATCTGTTCTCATGTCAATTGGAAACACAAACAACTGAAATTGAATTTCTATGGATTGTTAGTGACCTGTTAAAGTGGCTATTTTCATGAATTTATAATATTCAGGAATATTTTTCAGAGCAGACAGCTTAAAAGGACCTTAAGAAATCCATGATATATCGGTAACTGTTGGATTACCTGTACTTCTGTACATCACCTGGTGTACCTGTCCTTAGATTCTTATGTTGTCAGCTGTGAGAGAACTATGAAACTTATCCTTCATGATTATATCTTGTTGACAGAAAAGGGAGAGATTTTCAGGAGATAATGGTTCAAATTTAGGTATAAGACTGAAGTAGAATCTTGTAGCCTTGTTCACCCCCTAACCCTTTCCAAACCTATGCTGTAAATGGAGTGGAGAGATTTGAAGATGTGTTACTCACACTGTCTAGGGTTTAGAATAGAGTTAGTCAAGCGAGCATTTCACACAGATTTCAACCATGATAAAACTTGCACTGCAGATAATATATGTACCACAGTCAGAATTATAAGCTTATTTTACTGAGCTTTTTTGGACACCAATTCAGAAATCAGATGAATGGCAAAGAAATCATCCTAGACATAATATTGTGTTTAGTTCTGACTACTCTTTTAGCTGTGGGTTCAAAAAATATGTAAATAGATCCTCATGTAATGTATATTTTTTCTCATCTTTTTCATTTAAAACAAATTTTGATTATTACATAAGAGGCTGGTTATCTCAATTGTACTTATACACAGAAGGTTTGTTAGATGGGTCAGGTCAAGTGGACTAGGCAGCCTTTCCTATTCAGTTTAGCCTTGTCCAAAAAAAACATTGTTTTCTCCAAAACAAAGAATCTATAGAAATTCCACCTGACTCTGCACAGTGATAAAAACATAAAGGGGTATGTAGATCAAACAAAGTAACACTATTAAGATGTCCAATAGGAGTGTTTTATAGACATTGTTGACAGCTCAGGAATCGTAATATCTTAGCCACCCAAGGTGTAACAACAGGTAACCACTACATATAACCCTAAGGGTGTATCTCTCCTGTTTTCAGTCACTTAACACAGGTGTCTGTACATGCTATTATATAACTCCAGTATAACAACTATTGCCTATAATCTACGATCAATGACATACATGTAAAAAATGATAATGAAAAACAAAGAGTTAATAGTTAAATCTTGGAATTACTGTATTTTAATCTGCAACTTTGACATGATTAGAAGTGTATCAGAATAATCCTGTCAATCCTGTGCTATATATTTGTTCATGTACACTAGCTGTATAATAAGCAATGGCATACATAATCTGTTGAAAATCAACACTGTGCTCACCAACCATGAAAATATCAGTCCTTATCGTTTTGAAAGTTGGCTTTATTAAAAAAAATCTGTTTGCTTATCTGGGGTGTTTTTATGACTGTGTTCCTTTGAAGTTTGTCAGCTGATCCCTGGGCCAGGTAGCTGCTCATAGACAGACAGGTCACCAAATAAATACAACTACAACACAATAGAGACTTGAAATAGCTGTGTTGTTGATGGGAAACAGACTGTATTGAATCAGGGTTATATAATACAGACAAGATTATATAGATTAAGATTCAGACAAGTCCCCTACTCTCAGACACTCTCTTTGAAAATATCTGCGGCAGCACTGTAGAGTGTGGTCATACTGATCACTGATTATTTAAAAGTCCCTTTCTTAAAACTTTTATTATTTAGCATAACTTCAAAAAAGTACATGTAGAGCATTACATGCGGAAATAGAATCTTGTAAGTTGACCTGCAGTCCTTCTGCTCTCAGCAAGCCTTCTCAATAACTTTTCACTTTGATTAAGGGATTACTCCCCAAAGATCTGTGTTTTGTGATCGGATTTCTGTTGCTCAGGTACCAATTAGTAGAGCTATGTGACCAGGACCTATTTCCTGGAGACTAGGTGTGGCTTAAAAAGACCATTCACAGTAACCGGTACAAGTACATTTGTAATTAAATTCTTAAACTATCTGCTATGCACTTGTTTCAGATGTGGCTGTTATCCACACAGGCATATCAGGGGTAGAAATGTTTGAAATTAACAGCTGGACATTTGTCCTACAGCTTCAGAAAGTTGCCGGACAATCTTATT
>JAVFBW010148519.1:0-12411 GCA_034783835.1 Mopalia ciliata
TCTGTGTGGGGTGGTGGTCTTTGTGGGTGGGATGGTGGTCTGTGTGGGGTGGGGGTGGGGATATGTGTGGGGTGGGGTGGGGTGGTGGTCTGTGTGGGGTGGGGTGGAAGTCTGTGTGGAAAGGTTGTAATGTACAATAGGTGGGACACTCTTTCTATGTGAGATGGGTAATATTGAAGTGAGGAAGTGCTTGCTTTAGGAATGTTTGATTCTATGGGGTTGTCTAGTTTATTTATGTGTGTATTTATTTTCTTTTCTTAATTGACATGTTTGAACTTTTGTATATACTTCTATATCTGTTAGAGAAATCTCTGGCTCAGTGACTCAAGTTATGGCTGAGATCAACTAAATTGGCTTTTATCTTTATATGTTTTCCTGCCAATATCCAGACAATCCAGTCATAACATAATTGAAATACCCTCTAAAACACTACACAAACCCAACATTATTGGTTACCTATGTCAACCCATATTTAATATGAAGATGGAACAGTAAACCATCATGTCCTATCATGAGTTGTAAAAATATATTAAGGTGAAAAAGATACAGGATTCAGTTTCCCAAAAGCTTTTTATTTTTATTATTTCATTCATTTGTTGTACCCTGATGTTCCTCAGATGACATATCTATAGACACCCTTAATAAATGCTTCAGCCATACATTTTGTCTTTTTCTGCTTTAAGTTAAATGTTATATTGTTACAATGAGACTGTTCGTTCATGTTGATGTATGCCTTTATGTTACAGAAAATGTGAAACATAGAATTGCATGGAATCAGTATAAGTGTTATCAAAACTGGCAGCTTTAATCGTCAGATGCCAAAATTTGTGACAATGCCAATGTAAGACAATATCTTAATGCAACACAAATAGTATTAGTTCACCAATTAAATAATTGCTATAGTGTGTAAAAGCCAAATGGTCAAGTCTTATTTTACTGGATAGTGGTCAGAGTGTAAAGCTAGGAATAATCCAATTATAAGACTCTGTTATTAAGGCAGCTCATAAAACAAGAGTGCTAATTGCAAGAAAGTTGAGTTGCAGCTGATAATAGGAGTGGTGACCATCTGCCACAGTGGTCATTTTCTCTCAGTACAGCATCTTAATTCTCTCAATGGTCAGTTTGGGTCTGACCAGTCTATAAACTGCCCACGAAGGATTCCCATGTTGCAGACTTACTGGGGGTGGAAGAACTCCCCTAACACCTTCCCTGACCATTACTCATCGGTGGATTCCCTAATCTCTCTCAATCCATCACAAACATTGGGAGCCTCCCTTGAATACCCTAGGACCAGTGGAGGCCCCTTGGAGATACTCAGCCAAAAGGGCATTACAATCTGAAAGAGACCTACTGTCTTTGAGGTTCAATTTCTTTATTGTATCTTTATTTCTAGACCTCCCCAATAATACAGAGTAGCATATGACCACAACACTGATTAACTATGACTTTCCGAAGAGCCTCTTAACAGAAAGGCCAAAAAAATGCCAAACATATTAAAACATTTAAGTTTAGGTTTCCTTTGAAGTTTGGCCAATTTTGAGGGAGAGGAAATACTGGGGGTTTAGTGATCATTAATAGGAACCTAATACTGTATTCCTGTGAAGCGCTTCCATACTGGAATGTTTGATACATAAATACAAACTGTACACATGAACTAATGGCTTACACATGGGGTTTAACACTTGGAAGAGAAATCTGAGTAAAGTGGGATGGATGAGACCAGGAACTGGAAAGTCTCCAGAGGGAGTTGGTGGTCAATCCACTGGTCAGATGGAATCTTAATAATGCTATCTAAACTAGAGATAATCCTAATCCACTTAAAGCCACTGAACAAAGAGAGTCAGTAGAGTGTGTGTTTTATGGACTGGGGTAGATCTAGAGTTTGACAGGAGAACTGAGAAGGGGTTTGTGCCCAATCTGTAAACACTCCACACATGCTAAGTAAATATTTGCCAAGTGTGCCAGTGGAGGAGTAGAGATTTGAAGAAGGGTCTTTACCAGCCCTAATGATTAATGAGTCCACTGTCAGGAATACATCAACCAGAATAAGCTTAGAAAGTCCCTCTATACCCCCTTACTGAGAGATTTCTTACAGAATTAGTATGTATGATATCGTCTCCCTCCTCGAAGCCCAATAAAGCTTAATAAAGAGTAATATTAATGTGCTCAGTGAAGTGAAATGCCACACTATCTCCACATCTCCCATCGTTGACACAGAATGTCACATCAATACTCCACAATATTCTTTAATTGGACACACATCAACAGGTGCTGCTTCATGTCAAAATAACCAATTATTTACAAATCACTGAATACAAAACATAACAAAATAGAAAAAAATGTAGCCTAAAAATAACACAGCAGTCATTTTATCAAGGTACTCTGTACAACACCAAACAAATATTCTTTGTAATTGTAAGATAGAATCAGAGTATCCAATACATTAAGAGGTTGGTATCCATACTGTGTCTTTCCATGTTTTATTCTGCTGGTAGTTGTGCATACAGTGTCATTGTTCCATTTCACCCGAAATTTGATCTGCATTAGACATTGTAGGACATGGCTGACTTCTTCCCAAAACATCATAAAACAGGTGGTTTTGTTATTGCCAGACTCAAATTGTTCAAATCACCTAAAATATTCTTAACATCATGTTTCAGCAGAAGTTCACTCACTGTTCCACCATTCCATACCATCTTGGAGAAAACATTTGAACAGTCTGACACATCAGAAACAGCTCTGGTTGTGACCACCCTACAAGACCTTTGAGGGCCATCTCTGAACATAGCCAGCATTGACTGAATAACAGAGGTTTGTAGGTTTGATTGGAATGAGGCCTGAGGTAAGACATGGAGGGATTGGGAGCAAGTTAATTCTGCCTTGAAAAGTTGTACACATCCTCTTGAAGCTGAGAACTAAGCGTTACTCACTGGAATATGTTTTATTCCCAATATTTACAATAAGTCCAGCATTTAAATAATTGTCTATAATGATCAGGTAAAATGTAGGGATAAGATCCTGATATTAAGACTTTATTGAAACTTTTCAACCCATGCTTAGCGAAATGGCAAAGAGGTGTAACGTCTGATTTCGAAATTGCATAATGTGACCTTTACATGCTGTAATTATTGAAAGCATACATGTTATAGTCTTGTATCAGTGAAATTTGACAGAAATGGAACAATTCTGCTCTGTGTGCCCTGATCAAACATGGACAATATTATCCCTCTATACTCTATCATCTACTACAGATGTGCTCAACTGTATTTCACTTATATCTTTATTATAACAGGGGGTCAATTTCTTTCTCTATTTACTTGAAAACAGTGGAAAACCGAGAGGAAACCATGTTAAACACCACCCCAAGATGGCTCACTCATATTCTTGATGTCCACAGGTGTTTGTGAGCAGTACATCTGAAAAGTGTCAATAGTACGGCATGTTTAGATGTAGCAGTGAGCCTGACCATCGACCCACATCAGAAAAGGGTCAATAAATACGGCATGTTTAGATGTAGCAGTGAGTCTGACCATTGACCAACATCACGAGTCTGTGAGCAGTACATCTGAAAAGGGTCAATAAATACGGCATGTTTAGATGTAGCAGTGGGCCCTGACCATCGACCCACACCACGAGTCTGTGAGCAGTACATCTGAAAAGGGTCAATAAATACGGCATGTTTAGATGTAGCAGTGAGCCTGACCAACGACCGACATCATGAGTCTGTGAGCAGTACATCTGGAAAGGGTCAATAAATACGGCATGTTTAGATGTAGCAGTGAGCTTGACCATCGACCCACATCATGAGTCTGTGAGCAGTACATCTGAAAAGGGTCAATAAATACGGCATGTTTAGATGTAGCAGTGAGTCTGACCATCAGCCCACATCATGAGTCTGTGAGCAGTACATCTGAAAAGGGTCAATAAATACGGCATGTTTAGATGTAGCAGTGAGCCCTGACCATCGACCCACATGAAGACTCTGTGAGCAGTACATCTGAAAAGGGTCCATAAATATGGCATGTTTAGATGTAGCAGTGAGCCTGACCATCGACCCACATCATGAGTCTGTGAGCAGTACATCTGAAAAGGGTCAATAAATACGGCATGTTTACATGTAGCAGTGAGTCTGACCATCGGCCCACATCATGAGTCTGTGAGCAGTACATCTGGAAAGGGTCAATAAATACGGCATGTTTAGATGTAGCAGTGAGCCTGACCATCGACCCACATCACGAGTCTGTGAGCAGTACATCTGAAAAGGGGTCAATAAATACAGCATGTTTAGATGTAGCAGTGAGCCTGACCATCGACCCACATCACGAGTCTGTGAGGAGTACATCTGAAAAGGGGTCAATAAATACGGCATGTTTAGATGTAGCAGTGAACCTGACCATCGACCCACATCAGGAGTCTGTGAGCAGTACGACACACTTGTCAGCCCTGACCATCGACCTTCATGAAGAGGAAATACATTCATTTGGCATTATATATTTTGTTTTGTTTAGGAATTGTTTACTATATTGTACTGATGAACCGTGCCCACCTGATGGCTTAAGCTGCTGCTAAGTTACAAGAGAATGTGGATTATGAATGATACTGGAACAAAACAGCATCAACCAACAAGTGCTTCATAAACCAGTGTATATGCACAGCTGTTACCTACAGGCATTTAATAAACATGGATTAAACCAGGCAGGGTTTTTTACCTTATCACAGATAATTTTTATGATCAATAACATCTTTATTTTAAAAATGTTTGAGGAAACAGCATTTTATATTACTACAGTCTTTATGCAGCTGCTTAGTGTGACCTGAATAACCCAGAGTATCCCCTGAGTTAAACACACTGCTGTTATTCCACTGAAACTTCATTCAAACCAAACATATTCAACACAAGAATCACAATTTGTGAGTCTACAAAACACTGACTTATATGTAAAATAAAAAAAAATTATAAATATTCAACAATATGGTCATGTTTGGATGTATACAAGATATATGGGTATGGACATTTAAAACAGATAGATCAATAAGACATTACTCAACAACTTTTTTTTCTGGTCTTGAAAATAACATGAATGGATGTAATCGGATAGAAGAGAGTCACTGATTGGATTTGATGTCTTGTCAAATGGTGTGTTGTTGATGGATGAGTATCAGAGGCTATCCACAAACATTCAAATTCAACATGCTCAGAATGGAACAGTGTCAAATCATTCTACAGTCAAGGTAAACAAAAAATGGACAAATTTTGTGAGCACTTTTCTGTGGCAGTAATGACATATTGGTATGACAAGTATAGGAAAAAATTATTTGCAGGCATTGCCGCAAAATATTGCGTGAAGTGTCAATGAAGTAGTCCAATATATGGGATTTTTTTTGTTTTCATATTACAATAAATACAATAACTGAGCTATTCTGAGTGTCACCTTAAAACTGCTGCAGGCGTATTGTGTTACAGTTGAAATTCAGGCCGTTTAGGGACATTCAAACAGCTGTTCAAATGTAGAAAGCCAGCCAATACCCCTATTCATCAGGAGGGAGATGCCTGGCAATATCTGCCATTAAAATGTGTTTCCATGTCATCACTCAGGGACTCCGTGTTCAGAGTAGGACTCCTTTTGTAATGGGACAATACACAACTCTGGACACCATCAAACACTAAAGGGTTTCTATGATGGGTGTCAAATTCTGGTAAATGTCCATCACTTAAGGGGCTTGCCATATAACCTTAAATGTCAATGGAAGCCATCTACATTTTACAGATTCCACTCTTCATTAAACATACAGCACACTGCATCAACTAAACAAAGCAGGACTATTAAATAATATTAATTATTCATATGGAATAATTATCACGTATGGTGTTGTGAATTTCTGATCAGTGTCACCCAGAACAATTCATCAAGATTGGACAAGCATTAAAAGGTCATCAATGAGATAACTGACAAATGGTATGGGACTGTGGCTTGGGGAATTCAAGTAAGAGAAACAAACACATGCCCATGGCAAAGAGAAGCCATATATGGGAACATATAAATTCAAATAAATATAATTTGTATATCTTCTTCAGCACCTGACCTATCCACACATTTCCAGCCAAAAGAAGCCAACCAGTTTTTGTAGTTTTTCAGACATTTAGAGAAAAAATAAATACTGTGTAATTAGTAAACATGGAGGCAGACAGCCATATTTACATGAAGTCAACTCTTCAGCTCCCTATGCATTCACACTAGTTACACAGATCACCATAGCTATGTTTGTATAGTCAGGATAGGAATTCTAGTAGTCCTGCTTTGGGGACGAGTAGGGAACTAATCATATACAATACAACACATTAATTCACCAAATGGATTCACATATCAGGTGCAGTGTGGGTTCATCAATGAGTTGTCCCCCAGTTAGACAATACTTTCTGTAGTCCTGACCTGTTGATTGGGAAGCCTATAACAATAAACAACACTTGAACCTTCCAAACATATATGTACCCATATTTTAAAACAGTGTTGTGGTCATTTTCTCTTTTTCTTCACTTAATACTAAACATTTTCGGTTTTCTATTATCTATTTTAAAACTGAAAAAAAGTTTCATTGTAAAGATTTTATGCACAAATTCAGAAAAATAAGTAATTAGCTATCTATCACCAGCCTATGTTAAATTGTAAGAACAGAAGCAGACAGATGGCCCACAACGAATGGCAAATGGCATGTTGTAAATTTGAGCTTTTTTATGGTTTTAATGGAAGCTTACTCCAATGGTAGTTTAAATAACCATTGGTATGGATGGTAGCTGTGCAAAAGTTGATTTCTATGTGTTTTTGTTCTTCTTGTTGTTTGTAACACTGTTAGATGCGTTGGTTAGAAAATAAATTTTCTGACTTAAGCGGTGGGGTGGAAAGGCTGAAAGCTTGTGATTTATGACAGTAAGAGATCTTAGCGGAAGAGATAAGAAATGGAATTTGATGATATTACTAATATAACCAATAGTGATCAAAAAAACCCAGGGCATCTGGAGAGAAGTCGTTTAAAGATAGACAGAGAGAGCTTATCTCCAGATAACCAGAGGGATGTACATGTCTTGGATTGTATAAGGATATTCAGAGATGGATAGCATAGACGTGGATTGACAAATGTGCATAAAGAATCTGTGTACTGACCCAAGGATTGATGAGGTTTTAGCCAGGTTAAGGGGTATTTCACTTAAAATTATGGTGGTGTATTCCAACAGTAATTGATACTAACACAACCACAAAATAAAGTTAACCTTTCTCCGAAGCTAAGAAAGGACAGTGTTCCTACAATCAAAACAGGCTTCCTAGCCAGAGGATGGTAACATAAGAAAAGTGTCCTGATGTCCAGGCAGAGGAAAAGTGTCCTGGGATGAGTGGAGACCATCTTAACAGAGGACTCTTTTTTTGATGTGTTATGTAAAATCCTTTTGACCACAATCATCGCTGTTCTTATAAATGAGAAAAATAATTTGAAGTCCAACACAACTGGGTTTAACCAGAAATCTAGAAGTATGTAACTGCGTATAGTAATGTCCACGGCATTGTAGGCCAGCAAGGACTGTGACGTGTACTTTCAGTTTTGATGAAATTTTGTCCCTGATCAGCCACTGCGTAAAGCCATTGTTTTCACTCAGGCGACTGGTTTAACATGGTTGATTTAGTTTCCGTTTATGGTTTAGTTAACAGGCACATATTGCACTCCGTACATGTGTCTGTTAAGTAAGCAACAGTATGATCTAGGAAAGCCAGAAGTTTCCCATAACGCACATTTTTAAAGCTGCGTTCTGAATTTTCTTGTGTGCTACATCACATGATACATTGTAACAGGGGGCTCGGTACCCAATGCTGGTTAGCCCATCTATATGGCAGTTGCATACTTCTAGTTCATAGACTTCTGGTTAAACTGAAATATTTTTTAATTAAAAATTGGACAAAGATTGAAAATGAATAGAGAAATTTTAAAAGGTTTATTGTGGAAAGTAGTTTTTTTTTTACTGTTGAACTTACAACTGAACTGCAAAAGATTGAGCAGCCGATGAAAAGAAATTATGTTCAGAGGATGTCCAGAGGAACATGTGGAGGAACAGTGAAATATGTGGATGAACAGCACAATTTTTTGTGGATGCTCACAGGAATGTGCGGATGGACACATGGATGTGTGGACGAAGAGACAAATGTGTGAATGAACAGACGAATGTGTGGATGAACAGAGGAATGTGTTAATGACAGAGAAATATGTGAATGAACAGAGGAATGTTGGGATAAACAGAGGAATCATGTGTGGGTGGACAAATAAATGACATGTGGATGAACAGTGGATTGTGTAGATGGTCAGAGCAAAAAGTGAATGGACAGAGGAATGTGTAGATGAACAGAGGAATGGTGTTTGGATGTACAAATAAATGACATGTGGATGAACAGTGGATTGTTTGGATGGTCAGAGAAAAAAGTGGATGGACAGATGAATGTGTGGATGAACAGAGGATCCATGGATGAACGGAAGTATGTATGGAGGGTCAAAGGAAAGGAAAGAAATACAGAGGAATGTGTGGATGAACAGAGGATCCATGGATGAACGGAAGTATGTATGGAGGGTCAAAGGAAAGGAAAGGAATACAGTGGAATGTGTGGATGAAAAGAGGAATAATGTGTGGATGAATAGTGGAATTTTTGGATTATCAGAGAAATGTTTGGATGAACAGAGAAATGTGTGGATGAACAGAGGAATGTGTATATGGTCAGAGGAATGTGTGGCTGAACAGAGTAATGTTTGGGCAGAGGAATGTGTGGGTGAACAGAGTAATGTGTAGATGAACAGAGGGATTTTTGGATGTACAGAAGAATGTGTTGATGGACAGAGGATAGTGTGGATGGGCAGAGGAATGTGTGGATTAACAGCGAAATGTGTGGATGAACAGAGGAATGTATGGATGAACAGGAATGTGTTGATGAATAAAGGAATCTGTGGATAAACAGTGAAATGTGTGGATGAGCAGATAAATGTGTGGATTAACAGTGGAATGTGTAGATGAACAGTGGAATGTGTGGATGAAGAGAGGAATGTGTGCATGGACAGAGGATTGTGTGGATGAACAGAGGAATGTGCGGATGAACAGAGGAATGTGTGGATGAACAGAGGAATATGTGGATTAACAGAGGAATGTGTGGATTAAAAGAGGAATGTGTGAATGGACAGCGGAATGTTCAGGGTCAGAGGAATGTATGGATTAACAGCGGAATGTGTGGATTAACAGCAGAATGTGTGGATGAACAGAAGTATATATGGAGGGTCAAAGGAATGGAATGCAGATGAACAAATGCGTGTGTGGATACATTTGACTTTGGATGAACAGGTAGGCTTCTTCAGAATTTATGAGCTTGCCTTACATTATGAAAGCTGAAACCCAAGATAAGTTGTTCTGAATGATCATATAGTAATACACAGCTTTTAGCTATTGCAGACTGATGTAATGCCACACAACACATATCACTGAACTCTGAAAATAACAGCAAATCAATGTGTAACTAAAGTAACGTGTGTTTGTTATTATACGTCTATTTGAGCCTATTTATTTCTCACTGGGATATTTTCTTGTTACAATATCTTGAATACTTCAGCCATATAAGGTAATTCTGCTAGACCTCAAAGGGTTGTATTATTGTTAATCACAAGACAGCATAAAATTTCAAAGAATACATCGGTCTGTCAAGTATCAGTTATATGAGTGAGTCATAAGATGTGACATCAGCAATCGTAAGGGTGGTTTTCTTTACAAGCTTCCGCCAGGTTATCTACTGTAATTAAGCAAGGAGTGTGGAGTGGACAATCCATCTTCATATAAGTTTGACGTTAAACCCCTATCAAATCAAAGGACATTTAGAGATTCACATTGAATTTACTATCACTGGTGTAATTACTATTCTGAAACAAATTTTAAATATGTGCTAATAACTTGCTAAACATGATGAAATTTATAGGGTTAAACATTGAAATCTCGCTCCCAGTTGCTTAAGTGATTCACTGTGGAAAGACTTTAGTCATGTTGTTATAGTTAAAGTGTATTGTGTAATCTAGACAATCTAAATCTAAACCCCATTAAACAGTTAGTCCGTTGAAGCTGTAGATATGCAAGTTGATGTGTTTAGCATTGGATATATTTTTTGCAGCTTTATTGTATTTCTATGTTAGGCATGTTATCGACTTCAGATACAACACTTTCTGCGTATCATATCCTCTGAGCAGAATGAGCGGAATCTGTGTAATGTTTCCTGGACAGGTAACAAAGTTGCTCGTTAACGGTTTAATTAAAGCGTAAGAGATAAGAGCATTCTAAACAGAGAGGGATTTTCCAATGAGGCTGATAATTAACATGACGGGATGGCTGTGCACACAACTCTCCTCTCTTTCTAACCCAAGCAAACAGGCAGATTTGTTTTCTGTCCACTCTAACCCTTCAAACTGACCAATACAATCAGCAGTTTTGTCCGCAAAATACATCTGGGCATTACCGGTCAATAAGTGAGATTAGAGTAGTCAAGACACCTGTTAATATCGCCATGGAAACACATCATAAATGACACCATATCCATTACCAACCTGAAAATAGGATTCACTTTGGAGACTACAGGTATGAGAAAATTACACCCATTTAGCAAATGACCCTTTTTATTGAAATTAAATAAATTGATTACGGTACAACACTTTATAACACAACAGTTTTTATATTCATTCTAACACTTGTTTACCACATGCATGCCAAATAGAAATAATGTGATAGTAGTCAAAATCAATATCATATACTTTTACTCACATTACAATTTCACAATTTAGTCCTGGCAGAGCTATAGCACAAAAGTACAAAAGCATACAGGTTGAACCACTTTACTTACATTTACACTGAACACCTGTGACTATTTTGTATTTTGTCTAATTTAGCTGCAACTGACACCTGAAATAAACCAGGTATGACAAATCACCCCCAATGAAACTACCAACACCATGTATTATTTGGGGAATTAGAGTATTTAATGTAAGAATAACTGGATGAAGTTGATGCCGTTCTGACACATATTTAATTCTTTCTCTTGAACTATTACATTGATTTGAAATAATCTCCTATTTTATTACAAACTGGAAATAACATGTCTGTAATTTATACATTTTTACAAAAACACTAGATCTGTATTTACAAACGAGGATACATGGAAAATGAATATGTCTGGACCATCTGTTGGAAGTAGGCCTAGAAAAAATCTATGAGATTATTGTAACTGTGCAACTGCTGTTCACAGCACTGTGTGTAACAATACCACATGTAGGATTTCATTGTCGAAGGACATTTTGTCCCAGATAACTCTAATATTTCATGGATTTTGAGCACTGAATAATATTATGTTCATTATTATGTCAACTTTTTCATATCACTGAAGCCATGTGTAACTTCATCATCAAAGTGGTAAGAATTCTGATGGAGAAGACATCAAGTCAATCATTCCTTCCTAAATTATTTCGTGAATTACAGAATTTAATTCCCATATACCTAAGCCAGTGCATATAATCTATCAAGAAGACAAAAGCCTGTGGATAAATCTCCAAATAAAAGCTATAGATAAGAGAGAACACCACTGGCGACAGGAACTAAGATTAAATCAATCATCAGCGATCCGCCCCCAGGTGCCCTTCCTCCAACCCTTGAGAAATGGTCTGGCTATTACCAGCTTCCTGTGAAAATGAGAAATCTACCTGCGTTACAATAGAATGTCTGCCATTGCTACATGTCTGATCAATAATTACTATGGCCCTTCTTCAATCAGGGAAATGATATATGTTTATCTTCATCCCATATGTTACATAATGAAAACTGTCATAAGGGTTCATTTAGATGCACTTTTATTAATCATAATAACTTTGTTTCAAGATGGTGATACAAAATATTACCACCATCAAAATGATCTCCTAATTTGAATATTGAGTAAGTTTTTAGAACGGCTGTACCATAAAGATAGGCATTAATAGAATATTTAACTCCCTTAAAACTCAATGGTTGAAATGGGAGGCCTGGTTGTATTTTCTGGGTTTGATAGCAGCATACAGAGAGTATTACAAACACAAGTTATATGATCTGTCCATTTCAACATCAACAAGCTAGTGTTTTCTGGGTTTGATAGCAGCGTACAGACAGTATTACAAACACAAGTTATATGATTTGTCCATTTCAACATCAACAAGCTAGTGTTTCCTGGGTTTGATAGCAGCGTACAGACAGTATTACAAACACAAGTTATATGATTTGTCCATTTCAACTTCAACAAGCTAGTGTTTTCTGGGTTTGATAGCAGTGTACAGACAGTATTACAAACACAAGTTATATGATCTGCCCATTTTAACATCAACAAG
>JAVFBW010148530.1:0-12411 GCA_034783835.1 Mopalia ciliata
CGGTTTGGCTTCTATCCTGTTCACGTGGTCATGTAAAAAAAAGGAGCAGATCCGGACATATTTGTTGCCATGGAAACCTGAAATTTGTTCAGAATGATGCGATTTTCAATAGGAGTTTAGTTTAGCACCATATTAAGCTGCATTCCAAATTTGAAGTCTTTATCTTAAGCGGTCTGTCTCTATCCTGTTCGCGTCGTCATCAGGGACCGACAGACAGACCGACCATCCGCCCGACAGACAGAGTGAGTTATAGAGCTGCTCAGTCGCAGCTAAAAATACATAACAAATTAGAGTTGAATTATTTTAAGAAAATATTAAATATTTATATGACAAATTGACAGATTCAATTATTAAGTTTGAAATTTACAAGAACTTCACATAATCAAATTATTTATTTGATACAAAGGTTTCAGATTATGAAATTGTTAAATATAGAACAAAATTATAAATCCTCAAATTATGAAATGTTACAAAAATTATTTTAAAATTTTACACAAGAGTTTGACAGATTTTTCATGATTTAAAAACTATTTAATGTCTGAAAACTGAAACAGTATGAATAAAATATTATATAAACTAGACAATTAGATTTAAATTTCACATTTGATATACAACACCTGTTACAGCTGGAATTTATAAAAAAAAGTTTAATCTTTGTATTCAAATAAAAGGTATATTCGTATTGCCAAAAAGATGATATTTATAAAATATTAACAATATTTTAACCATTTTATTTCCAGATAATTAATTTTAATGCCAAAGTTTTTGAAAAATTTAATAAGTGTTCAGGTGTCTTACTGAATCAGCACAAATATTTGATACAACAGATTTTATATAACCAGGAGAGCGATTTAAAATAAGGCACTATTACCTTATGAATTTATTCAGTTTATTTAAATTGATTGTTGATAAAATCTAGATTATTTCATTGGAACTACAAAGTATATTTAAAAAATCAGTCCCAAGATTTTGCAATATTGGCATGGGTTTGATTCCCAGACGGGTTTCAACCTGTAAAATTTTCTGAACTGGAATCTGTTCAAACTAAGAAAGTGTAACAGTGTTATTCCAAAATAACGAAAATACAGCCTTTCATTATATTGAACAAAAAAAATTTAAAGATAATATTTTTATTTCAACTTGTTTTTCTGTATTTTTGAGAGACGCTCGGACTGGCCAAGGTTGGCCAGTTTTTGTCTTATAAGAACATGAAGACATTTTTTTCAACTTAGTAAAGCACTTCACTTTTTAAAGCTGTGTTATTGTAGATTAATAATACTGTTTGAAATATTGCGTGGCCTTTTCGGCTAACGGCAGTATAATTGAAGAATGTGTATCTTCATGCTGTCAGCTATGTAGGAACATTAATTATCCAACAGAGCATTTGTATATACATATAACACTTCACTAAATGGTTGTGTTACTATAGTCTCTCTAAACCAGACCCTCCTCGCCTTAACCTCGACCACAGCTATAGGGTCTGGTAACATTTCATGTTATATTTTGCAAAAAAGAAATGACTCGGATATCGTATAGTTGCTTTTCTGATAGGTCAATTTTAAAAGATATTTCAAAAATTAAATCGTACCCAAAATCTTTCAATTTATTTACAAATAAATTAATTTTGAATTTTATTTTTTCAAATTGAAAACTATTCAGTCCGTTTTCAGAAACAAGTATACACAAATACGAACTGAATACTTTCCAATTTCAACATTCACTCTTTAGTCTTTGAAAGTTCATACCTTCATATACCTTTTAATCTCTAGCAGTTGGGACAGAGAAATAGGCTTTACCACAGGGGGTCTAACATGTTATTTATGTGGTCTGCCCCAAAATTAGAGTGTCCCAACTTATAGAAGTTATAGGGTAAGTGTAATACACTTAAGCATGGTGTTCATAACATCAATCAAATGAACACTCATCAATCAATCAATCAATTTAAATTTTATGGAAATTTAAATTGAGAGTCTTCTGTCCTGAATGTATCAAAGTTAGAAAAAAATGTGAAATGTGAAATCAAAATTTTTATGGAGTAAATTCACAGAAAGTTAAATTGTGTTGGTTGTAAGGAATTTAAGCTTCCTGGGTTTAGTTGCTCGAAGCGCTATCAAATTGATTCCACTATTAGATGATGCCTTGCCATGTTGTAGGTCTATATGGCGTTAGCGACTAATTGCCTTTCGAGCAGGTGACCACTGGTGCTGTTAAGTTAAGGGGCAACTTTCAACTTCCTGGTGCCATTGGAACCAACAAGCACCAGGAAGTGGATTTGTTCGTTTTATTTTATGATCCGATTGTTTAGTCTGGTATAATCTTTGTTTGTTTATAGTGGCATTTAGGGTGTGTTCTTTCTCCCATTCATTGGCCTGGGACATATCATATGAGTGAATTAACCGCAAGTACAACAAACCAAAATTAGGTACATAATTGTAAATGTACATGTAGAACAATTAATTCTTTCCACAATTTCCTATGTTATTTAATGATTTTTCTCAACAGTTTTTAACACCATGACATTAACACTTTTCTGTACATTCTTAGTGGTTATATCTATAAATAGTAAAATCAATCCCATAAATAGTAATTTATATTTTTATTTCTGATCAGATAAACTATTTATAGTAACAAGTAATTCCTCAGTAAGTAGTTTCAGTCACATGATAGGGTAAGTGTTTCTTTTTTTAATATCCTTACCATACCAAACATAACTTCTTTATCTATAAGTTACAGACCTGTGTACCCTAATAAAAATTGATATGTAAAAATATTCCTTTTTAGGATTTTTTTCTGACCATTATTTTAATTTTGGGCGTATTTATGTATTCAACATAAATTATGTGTACAAAATATGCCGTTATACACAGGGTAGGCAAATCTGTATATTAAAAAATTCACTTTCAAGATCAAAACGCCTTCACATGAGTGAAATATCCTTAAGTATGACATTAACACAAGTCAAATTCGAGATTAAACGTCTATGAATGACTTATAAATTCACTTAAAATGTCTTTATCTGGTAAATCTATCGTTTTATTAGGACCTCTAAAAAAGTATATGTTTACATAAATTCTCAACAATAATTTTAAATAAACAAATTTATTAAATTTTTTTTCAGTTCAGTTTGATTTCAAAAATATATATTTAGAGCAGGAGCTGGTCCAGCATTTTTAATTGATGGAGGTGCATTTGGACAGGGCGATCATTTTTTGAAAGTGTACAATTTGTAGGTCCTTCACCAATTGGGCTGACACATAGTGAGTGAAATACATTAATTTCCATTTTCATAATCTGATCGTAACTCTGGTTATCATTCTTTAAAGAGGATCACAAGGCCCAGTTGAGTCATCAAATCCTGTGTACAGCAGACTTGACTGATCTATCATTGGATAGTTCAAAATTGGCTGACCAACCAGAGTGCAGGAAAACTTAGCAGCACAGGATTTGACTCAACTGGGCCTTGTGATCCTCTTTAATGAATGATAACCAGAGTTACGATCAGATTATGGAAATTAATGTAGTGTATTACACACAAAAAGTTTTACTTATTTATAGAATATGATTTTTGGGTGGTCTTCCCCTTTAACTTCAGATTGAATAGTTATATGTCAGGAATAGTTAAACAAATTATTTATAAAAAATATCAAGGAACCATTCATTTGAAACGACTTTAAATAAAATGTGGCTTGTATCTATACTTGTTATCTTCTGTACTTTTTCTATAATTTTTTTGCAGAATTTTTTTATTATACAAGGCTCTGCAAACAACACAATGTATATATAATAACATGTTTTTAATTAAACTAGAGGATATATATGATATATCCCATCCATTATGCTTGTCAGATGCAAATTATAAGCTTTTGAAATGAAGGCCTACATGTATTTTATATTTTTGCATGTATTGCTGCAAGTGTGTCACACCAACCTCTATAAACTTTTTTATATGGATTTATAATTCATGGTTTATGGTCGATGTAGTATTTCAACATTTATAAATATATATATATACATGTATCTGTAGAAATTATTCTCAAGCATGTGACAGTAACCATGGCAACGATGCATCAAAATGACCTATATATACAAGACAAGTAATTTATGCTATAGGTAAATGAACATCTACACTTCAATATATATATATCTTATCCATATCTTTGTATATTTGTAATAAATGTTTTCTATTGATATTAAAAGTATTTTTAGAAACCCTTTGTTTTGATGTCTATTTATTTCAAAATTATATTGTAATTTTGATTAATATGACACAAACAGGCAGAGTTGAACTAGTACTTACAAGTCAGATCAGTTTCTACTCGTTTGTTTATTTGATTGAATTTAATGCTTCCCTTTTGATTATTTCACTCATATTAATGTTGGGGCCCCGCAGCCATCGCTTAGTTGGAGCGTGTCCGCTTACTCATCCTGCTTTGATGCACCGTTCACCCAATCAAATCTACCGGTGAGCAATGAGCAAATCATTCATGAATTTTCCGTCCGGTTTTCCAAAGTAATGCAGTGTGAAGTTGAAATCCGTGATATAAGTGAAATACCCTTGAGTACAATGTTAAATCCCAATCAAACAAACAAACAAACATATTAATGCGTGAAGGAAACCACCCTCCAAGCTGCTGGAAACAAACAAAGACAAGACAGGACACTCACAAGACAGAATGAAAGACCTCACAAACAGACTGACTTCTTGTTGTCCCTAAGCTACATTCTCAAGCAAGTGTCTAATTGTTAGCAAGTCTTTCTACTGGTTCTTTTGGGAAGAACATCCTCTGAACACAAGCTATCTCTATTCATAGACTCTGATAGAGAGACCATGCAACATAACACTGCTTATTTGTATATCCTACTGATTGAGCCTCATATGCTGGATTCTACTGGCAGCATGCCACCAAAATCATGGGAACCCAAGCCTATCAACTGTTCTACCGAACAACAGTCACATGTAATTGTTTTGACAGTTCTTTTCAAACATCTAGACTCCCTACATGTGATTAAAACCATTGCCGTCTTACCTCCATGCATTGTGTACAGCCCTTTGAAAATCAAGATGGTATTGGATGGTTACAACATGAGACTCTAAGAAATAGTACGACTGGATTTGAATATTTATTTAAACTCTCAACACAAAACCTGCTCTTGATATCTAGCTTTGCTTAATCGCTGCTGATTTTGTCTGCGGTCAGAGACTCATACTGTCGTTGAATCAGCTTATTCCATTGGCTGGTGGATTTAGTGGAAACCCCCAGATGAGACAAGATCATGTGCCTTTAGTCGACGCAGATAACACCATAGAGGTATCTCAGGGTAATACACCCTTGGCTCGCAAAGCTCAAAACCAGTCTTGTTTGCTTTAGTTGTCCTGAATTTTGTAATTTGGGAAGACTGGACATCGATAATGCAGCCCTGTGATTTCTTGTTTGCTGGGCTGGTAAATTTGATGTGCTTCCAAATTGCTGCCTAATTTCTGTTTATTTGCTTGTTCAAAACCTTGACTTTTTCATTAGCACTGTTTTTTTTTTGTTTTTTTACAACTTCGCTTTGGAACATTATTTGGGAAGACTGGACATCGATAATACAGCCCTGGGGTTTCTTGTTTGCTGGGCTGGTAAATTTGATGTGCTTCCAAACTGCTGCCTTATTTCTTTTGAATTTCTCATTCAAAACCTTAACTTTTTGATAAGCACTGGTTTTTTTTATAACTTCCCATTGGAACATGTGTTGAGTGAAAATTATTCAAAGCCATAGAAGACTTTCTAGTTCAGTTTATTGGCTGATTTCTTCACTTGGAACATGACATAACTATCATGGTAATACTTGATAATTAGCTTTCTACCTCGCTTTGGATGACATACTCCTAGAGTAAATTCCCTCTGGCTAAGGGCCGTTTGTTTGAACAGTAGCAATGCTGTCTTTACTTATCACTGGGGGAAAATTAACTTTTCCAACATTATGGAAACTCTTCACATCTTGGTCATACTAGTGTCAATTATTGTTGGAATATACTGCAGTCATATAAGTGAAATACCCTTAACAAGCAGAGTAGCAAGCAGGTCCACCACTAGAGGCTTTTTTTTGAAAATATATGCTCCTAATCCCAGTCAAATCACCTTTTCCTACTTTTGTTTGAGAACTATTTTTGTCTTCAAAGTACCAACAAGTAGGCCTAAAAGTTATGGTGATTATCACCATTTTGGTGATATATGGAATGTCAGCCATATTTATTGTGAAATCTAGCGAATTACAACCATATCTATGGTATTAACCTGAAGTTGAGTGATGGCCATTTTTGTTTGCAAAATTAAATGAAATGCTCAGACGTGAATATGGTAAAATGATGCAATGGCGGCCATTTTGTTTTACAGAATTTTATGAAATTCAATCTCATCTGTTGTTTTAATAAGATGAGAATTATATTTTAAGTTAATCTGTGAATTTGTCACAGAGTTATAGTATTCACAACATATACAGTAATAAATATTGTAAAATAATACTCATTAAACTTCAGTCTGATTCATTGTCTAAAAAGCTGAAAGCTATCTTCAAAGTTTAAAGTTAATCCGTGAATTTATTCTCAACTTATTGTACTCACGACACATACAGGCATGAATATACTAAACTTATGTAATAACGGCCATTTTGTTTCACAGAATTTGGTGAAATGTAATCCCATCTGCCATCTTAACAAGAGGAAGCTACATACCAAGTTTGAAGGTAATCGGTGAATTTATTCTCTACTCATCGTGTTCACAACACATACAGGCATGAATAAGCTAAAATTATGAAATAACAGCCATTTCTTTTAACAGAATTTGGTGAAATGCAATACCATCCGTTGTCTTAACAAGAGGAAGCTACATACCAAGTTTGAAGTTAATCAGTGAATTTGTTTTTAAGCTAGCTAGCATGTCCACAAACTATTGTGGCGGACGAACAGACGGCCAGACGACGCCGAGTTGTACTTCTAAGTCCCCCCCTACTATAGTAGTGGTGGATAATAAGCACAGCGTAAAACACCAATCAATCATTTTGGTACATAAAATAACCTGTGATGGGCAGTACATGTATTTGGCCCTCTAGTTTGCCTTTTTGGTGGAGTACACACTTGTACACACAGAGCTCTTACATGGGGTTTCTGTTATGCACAACTGCAAAGTAATGGGCCTTGTAAACTTTGTAGCTTCTCTCGTGTAAAAAGCCATAAGTTTTCTTGTTTCATCTGTTGGCAATTGGCAATAGCGCTTCATTCCACATGGTGACCTCTCTGTGGTGTACGTTCAAACCCATGAACTTTGCCTGCTTCTATTGCGCTCTTTTAATTTGTTTGAGAAGGATTAAGTGACCGACACCCTTAAGGTTACCTAACTCATGACAGCGGACAGCCAAACGGGTAAAGGAAACTACCCTCAACAAAGAAAGACAAGACAGGACGCTATATGTAGTCCCTTATCTCGGTGATCACCTGGTGACCAAGGCAGCAGGAAGCTCTCTCTCAACTCTGGGCTGTAAAATAAAGGTCTCCTAATCAACACACAAGAAAACATTGTGATAGGATTGAACGATTTACTTCATTTCATGGCATTCCAATACAAAACTATGTACAAAGGACACAAGAAATCAGCAAAGCTCTGTAGAAAAGCTATTTAATATAGTTTAAGTTAAAGAATGACCTCTCTTGGTGCAAATTAATCTCCTTTTTTCATGTTACCTCCCTTTCTGATACGGCATGCCTAAGACCGTAAAAGAACTGGGGCCTGTTTCACAAGCGATCTTAGCTTACACAACACATTATTTCCATGACGACCAGTGTTGAAGACAGTGTTGCAGTAACAGTTACGATCAACGGAAGCTAAGATCGCTTTGTGAAACAAGCCCCAGAACACCAGAAAGAATTTCCAAGAAAATAAGAGAAAAATAGATATGAACTAAGAGCATGGTCTTTGTTAAAGATCCACCCACTTGTCATTTATTTTGGACACGGCAGAGTTTCAATCTTAGCTTAGACTTGTACTTGAGAGCTTGATACAAGTGGAAGTTCCGAAAACACATTCAGCACTTAGCTACTATAACTGTCCAAAACATCCATGTAGAATTAAAGAACTTTGTATGTACAAGGACCTTTATTCTCACCTAATCAGCGTCATAATTTCCAAAATGTTATGACAACATGGAAAATCAACTCCATTTTACATGTGGTAAGCCAATCAGTCGGGACGAGCTTAAATTGCCCAAAAGGTAAGGTGTATTCTATTGTTGTTTTGGCATCAGTTATGTTTTAACCTTTGCTTTTACAACAAATACCACATGTGGTTTCAATTTGTTGTCTTTAGTTAGAGATTGTGGAGTTCTCGGCAAATTTTAAGTGAGAAATTGGTCAATCGAATTCGAAATTTACAGAGGAGATGGGGAATGAAAAAAAAACTACAAAAAAACCCCAGAAGATTTGAAAAATAGAAATAAAATGAGGAGTTAAATAAGTTTCTCTTACAAGAAAATATCTTAGTTCCCATCTGCATGTATAAAAACACAGAGATTTAGTTTCAGCATGCCTAATATTTAGTTCTTTGATGAAAAAAAATATGAAAGAAATCGTAGATATAAAAATGTTTTTGAAAGATAAACTGTAAAATATAATAAAGTTAACAAGTTCAACTATGGTAGGAAATTTTCAGTTTTTATTAAAACTCAGAACATTGTGCTGAACAAAATATGCTTGCTGCAAGCTTTCAAGAACAGTTTAGAGACATTGTTTTAAATAAGCTTTATTTGTTTTTGTTTTTCTCTTTCGTCCAAGATTCTTAACTGATACAGGGCAAATTTGGTTAGGTGCAAAATATGGACTGATAACACCTGAGTGACCGATAGTCTTAGTTAGAGACCCCTCAACCTGTCTTTTTGAGACAGGCAGATTTCCAATAAGGGTTTGAAGAACAAGTTGAAGCTCTGAATTTTAGCATGGTCAAGATAGGAAAAGTTTGGTTGGCAAAATCACCCAGAATACTGAGAATATACTTTTTTGGATCAAAGCTAAAGCACTTTGTGTCCCCAATATTGGAAAATTTTTTCCCATTTGTAACTCAAAATAACTGCCAGCAAAGCTGTTCTTTTCAAATTTGAAACCATAATAAAACTGTTTTAGCAAACGGATTGCCATGAAGAATTGAGAAAGCTTTAGACGTCTGCATTCATACATGGAAAGTTCTATGATAGCACAATTCAGGTTTTGGGTTTTCAAGTTAAACATCACTAGTAAGCCATTAGTAGCACCTGAATTCTAACAACCTTGGTTTCGAAAGGGACAACATATGAGCAAAGAGATATTATTCGTTCAAAATTTAAATCTTGTGGGGAAAAAATATGTAGCACTATATAAACTGAACTGGCTTCATGATGGATCAAATATTTAAATTTTTTTATTGTAAGTTCTCTTCAACAATCTCTCCAAAATTTGTTTGAATATCTTGTACATTTCTTATTTTTCTCCATTGGAATACAATAGGAATGTTAATTCTTAAAAGCTGTAAACTTCCAACAAGGGCTTAAGAAATGCCATAACCACAATATAAAAATGACTTGTCTCCCCTGATAACTGACTACACAGATGGCGCCACTTACAATGACTAGCCAAATATATGATATGGGGAAGCAAATTAATATAATAATGTATTGGACTTCCGCTTTAAATAGAAAATAAAAATGTGGTGAACATGACAAAATCTATACATTCAATAGGTTATACAAAGCGTAGAAATATACAGGCAGTTACTTTATTTAAGGACAAAATTATTATACAGGTTTATTTTCCCCTTAATTAGTGAATATATAAATACAGAATAAGGGGAACTAAACAAAGCAAGCATTTGCTACAATTCAATATCTCATTTTAAAACAAATATTTTCCAAACTTAACGTTTAAGGTTTATTTTAAAGAAATCCCACCTCTGACACCAAACTTTGGAAATACTTAAATACTGATGAAACGTATTGATGGATACAGTGTTAAGAAAATTAACTGTATAGTAACTGTTCAATCAGGAAGTGAATAAATGAATGCTACGGTGTTAAGAAAATTAACTGGGACCAGTTGCTCGAAAGACGATTAGCCGCTAACACCAAATTAAATTGCTAATACCAGGTTAGAGATAGACCTTCAGCATGGCCTTATGTCATCTAACAGTGGATTAAATTTAATAGCTCTTCAAGCAACCGGGCCTTGGTACAATAAGAGTTGAATCTGGAAAAGAATAAATTAATGCTATTCTATAAAGCACTACCTCGGCTAAAAATGTTTTAACCAGGAATTCTGTGTTTCTATTTTTCAATAGTGATACTTAGAACAGTAGGTCACTGAATGAAGCAAGTGAATTAATTCTGTCATTCTTAATATCAATCTAATGATTTGTAATCGGCTTACTTTACACAAACTCTTAAGTTCAAAGGCCAAAACCCTTAATTTTAATTCAGCTCAAGTATGGATGTACTTTGGGTTGTCGATATGGTCCGGTTAGGTTTTTTTTTTTTTTTAACACCGATGGTTTTCAAAAAAACATTGTTTAATTCTTTTCTCCTGAATATCCGTACAAACAGAACAAAAAATTTAGATACCATATTGGTACTAAATCTGCTACATTAATTTTTACAAAAGCAGCGCATTCGTTTTATTATATCCATGGTGATATTGGATACCCCCCTCCTAAAGGTCAATTCTTTTGAAAACATGTATTCTGAAGATAGTTTAATCATTGAAGAGCATGTCACAAAATCTTTAGTGTTACCCATTTGTCCTAAACTGTTGTGAACAGGGCCAGTGCTGGTGATCAGCACAGTTATATTGCCACAAAGGATAAATGTCAGACATTATCATCACAAATATTTTGCCAATTTTCAAAGCATCACTTCCATAAAGTCAAATACCCCCACCCCCACTGCCAACCAGGCATGATTTGAATTTTGATACATTAATATCAAATAGAAAGCGGAATCTAAACATTGTTTTACACTCTTAGTCTAACTTATAAAGGACTGTTCTGTAGATATACTTAACATTATACAATCAAAAACTGAATTATCTCCGGCCTAAACACTTAAAAATTTATGATCAATATTTCTTTCCAACACAGACATTAAGCTTCGAGTTTGCACCAAGGTTGCTTTATTACATACCATTTTCATAGATGTAAGTAGATTTGCAAGCAAAGTTTATGCAAACAGGTTTGTAAGCAAAGTTTATGCAAACAGATTTGTAAGCAAAGTTTACAAATTATTCTTCAAAGTCATTGCCTACATGTAATACACATACCATGGAATCCAGTGTTTGGAAAGCACTCCGTGTGAACTTTTATTGCACTCAAAAAACTTGTGTGTGGATTCTAAACTTTTTCTCAAAATACATCAATGGCCGATATTGAATTGGGTCAAATTTCTTTGTTTTTTTAAAAAAATGTGATCAATGGTTTTCTTTATGATTAAGCCATACTGTGTAAGTTCATAGACCAAAACAACTAGAGTAAGAGTTATCTCCCTTAGACTTCACTGTCCCTGTTAAATGAAGGGTATTTGTTTTGAACCTTATAAGCAGGATTGACCATGGGGAATTCTTTCAAAACCACACATATTTCTTACATAATATAATATTTATAATGATGATATTCTGCTGTTTTGTACACATACACTTAGCGAAAGTATAAGATATAATATAATTTTGTATATAACATATTTACTTTCCTTTGTCGGGTGGCAACAGATTGACTGATGGTCCACTTCCGTTCATGGCAGAGAACTGGTTATGATATTGGGAGAAATATAGAATCCGACTTCGGCACAATTTCTGTTCTTTTTTTTTTTTATGCGTTACGGACATGGCGAAACAACAATAATAATACAAATAGTTTATCCGTCACCGTATCCTTCGCCAGTTATCCACCAACTTCTATCAGTTCACTTTTATTAATTAAATATCGGTACATCCCTCCCCCACACAAATCCGCCATGCTGCAGTAGGCCTCCAACATGTTGATGTACTTATATGTTACAGCACTGTTTTTTGTTAGCCGCGGAGTTGTCTGTGGGTGCGACTGTTATCGTTTGCACATTGTTACTCGGAGAATTTTCACTATCTGGGCTCTCTCGGATTTGACGCTGGGAAACAATCTTGTAGATTTCTGAAGCAAAATAAATGCAAATTAATATATTGATTTAACTACAATTTTAGATAGGACTGATTAAATCCAGCTAAACGAAAGTTCAAGCGTTTTGAATGAAAAAAGGTGTATGTTTTGAGTCGAGATTTTTTTGATTGGGGTTTAACGTCGTACTCAAGGATATTTCACTTATATGATGACGTGCCAGCCCAATGGGTGCAGGAAACCACCCTCGACACCACTGGCAACAAACAAAGAC
>JAVFBW010148541.1:0-12410 GCA_034783835.1 Mopalia ciliata
CGTGGACTTCAACCTTTAATAGAACAACTTTTAAGCCTTTTATTTTGTTAGGAGATTTTGGTGTTCATTGCCCTTTGTGGGGCAGTCGTTCCCTGGATGAGGGGGGCGAAGTTTTGGAGGATTTAATGTCACAGGACGACTTGCGTTTCTTGATTGTTTTGCCACCTATTTACATCCAGGTAATGGGGACTACTCTGCAATTGATCTGACTGTCACAGATGGAGCTCTTCGGCAAGATTTTTCTTGGAAAGTGCATAATGACCTCTGTGACAGTGATCATTTTCTTATCATCTTTGAGCATCTCTCGTCCAAATCATTGGAAAGAATGTCAAGGTGGAAATTTGACAGAGCAGATTGGCACTCATTTGAAATGATATGCAAGGACAAGCTCGAGCCACATGCCATTTTGGCTACATACGATCCTATAGAAACGTTCACAAGCATTATACTATCCGCTGCTGTCGGAGCTATTCCAAAGCCATTTCAAACTAAAACGTAAAAACAACATAGCTAAAGTACAGCACCTGAAGGAAGGCAATGGCAAAACAGTCTTCATCTGCAAACTACCCAACAGAGATCCAGAGGATTAAAGCAAGAGAGGAGGAAGGGGAGAAAGTCAAATTTTGGACTTCTGGCCAATTCCCTCGGCCCTGGACGGAGGCACTAATTACAACAGTCCCAAAACCGGGAAAAGAGCACACTCATCCAAATAACTACCGCCTCATAGCTCTTACTAGCTTTGTCTGTAAGACTATGGAGCCGCTGAAAAAAAGACCAACTTGTCTGGGTCTTTGAGGACCAGAACCTACTAAAAAATCTCCAATGTGGTTTCAGACAAGGTCGGTCAACGTTAGACCACCTGGTCCGGTTCGAGACGTTCATTAGAAACCGATTTATTAAAAATGAACATGTTGTGTCGGTTCTCTTTGATCTCGAGAATGCATTCTATACAACATTGAAACATGGAATTTTGAAAGACCTCTCAGACATGGGACTGAGGGGTAGGCTCCCTGTGTTTATATCGCCTTTTTAACAGATAGACATTTTAAAGTTAAAGTTGGCTCCACTCTCTCGGACTCCCATGAGCAGGAGATGGGAGTGCCACAGGCCAGTAAACTTTCACCAATGCTCTTTAGTATAAATATCAATAGCTTAGCTGCCGTTCTTAATCAGGATCTGAAGGCTCTATATGTAGATGAACGCTTAATCTTCTTCAGAGCTAAGTCTTATCAAAATTGAGAAATGGGCTACGCAAAATGGGTTTAAGTGCAAAGACCGTTGGGATTCATTTCTGCAACAAAAACAGATTGCATCCTGATCCAGATCTAAAACATTATAGAAAACCCATTAAAATAGTTAAGGAGACCAAGTTTTTCAGGCTAATATTTGATTGTCATTTATCCCCGATATTGATGCTCTTAAAGCCAAATGTAAAAGGCTCTCGACATTATAAAGGTTGTGTCGAGCACGGATTGGGGTGCCGACCGATCTGTTCTATTAAATCTGTATCAATCTGTAGTTAGTTCCAAATTATAAAAAAAGCTGGACCCTATCCATCATCAAGGTCTACGATTGAGTCTTGGGGCGTTCAGCACAGCACCATTTCAGAGTCTTTGTCGAAGTTAACGAGCCACCGTTGTCTGACAGGAGAATAAAACTTGGATTACAATACTTTACGAAATTAAAAGCCTATCTTGATAACCATGCTCACAACTGTGTTTTTGATACAGCGTTTGCAGATTGGTTTGATCACAGTCCTTTGAAAATTGTTTCATTTGGGTTGCGCGTGACACCACATCTAGAAAAAGCTGGAATCGTTTTAGAAGATATAGCACCTATTTCTTTTCCGTCTTCACCGCCTTGACTGTTTCCAAAACCTAGACTTTTCTTTGGTCTTAGGGGCCAGAGGAAGTCGGGAACATGTCCGCTTCTTTTTCAGCAGAGATTTGGTGAGATAAGGGATGGTTATGAGAACCACTCCTTTATCTACACCTGGGGAATATTGATTCCCTGGGTCTCCCTTCTCTGCTGAAAACCAAGGCTATTTCACTGGCTCCATACCTTATCTCCTTGGACCATCTTCGGCGAGCCGTTGTCTGCAGTGATTTGCTCTCTTGCCTTCTGGCTATTGATAGCTTCAAGGTCAAGCAGCCTTCCATCCTCAAGATTCTCAGCAGTATAAAAGGTTGGAGACCTCAGGAACAAGTTATATTCAGCTGGATACCCAGTCATCTGGGTATCCCTGGAAACACAGTTGTGGACAGGGGGTGACGACAGTCCTAAACAAGCCCATTTCTCAATCTAAACTTTATTATAGAGATGTAAGCCTCACACCAAAATTTATTTTTGATGAAATAAAAACCAAACACATAGTGATTGACTGTGTAGACTTTGCACCTATTACTCGACTGTTCTATACAGTCACTTTCATGAAGGACATGTTTGACAACATATATGGTGAAGTTCTCATAGACTTTCTTAAGGGGATTGGTGTGTATCATAAACTTTGATTTTTGTGAAACATAGTAAATAATTTAAATAGACAGTTTATGTTTTTACTATCAGTTGGATTTTTAAGACCAAAATAAATCATTTGATATGTTGACACTGGCATGTGTACTTTTCAGTTCCTGTTGTTGCCCGTTTAAGGTTTTTTTTATTCTAGAAACAATTGAAAAAAATAATAAGAATAATAATAATAAAAGAAATATTGAAAAAAATAAATAAAATAAAAACAAATACTGCTGAATGTGGCGTAAAACAATAATCAATCAATCAATTAATTAACCTATATTTTTAAAAAGGTTAATGATAACCCCGCGGACACCATGAAAGATGTGGCAAGAAAGATATCACCTTAATCTACAAAATGAGCAATGCTTGAGTACCGGGTAGCTTAAGTTGTTTGAACACGTTATTTGGATTGTCCTGTCTTGCATTGGAGGTAAGTTCAATGTTTTATTCCAAGACTTCATTTTAGTGTCATCCCTCACCTCTGAATTTGTTAAAAAATGTTAAACAGAATTGTCAAACCTGAATTGAGAAACTATTTTGTGTCTTCAATATGATGACAATAATGTAAATTGTAAAGTAAATTCGAATATTTCATGTTTACTAAAACTTTTTCTGCATATTTCATGACTCAAACCTCCGATATTTATATATAAGATGTGTTTGAAGTTTTGACTGGTCAGTTTGTGGGCGACAGTTTTAGTGAGATCGTTACGGGGTCTGTCAAAGAACTATAATCACATTGAGGTGGTGTAGGTCGTTATGTAATCGTAGTTTCCAAACACTAACACTGGTATGTGGACACGAGACTTATACTGAGTTGTTATTTACTACAATGGGTGGAAATATAATTTTAGTAGTTAAATGTTCTCAATGGCTGTTTATAATCGATGATTTAACTTAATGGATCACCGTTTGAATGAACACCATTTTGAGCAGTTTGACTTAAATCATTGATTAAACTTGACATACAACATTACGATTTCTTTGTCCAAGTCAGAAGCTGGTATCGGAGGAGTATATCTGTCTGTTGACAAAAGCCACAATGAGGACTGTAACCCTATTAGTCGTGTGTGTTGTTCTGGTTGGGTGTCATGTCGTTGACTGTCTATTAACAAGATACGACGAGGACAACAAAGCGGACTTAAAAAGATGCCAGGGGTGTTTGCAATTGAAAACTCCTTTAAGTGTGTTAAATAATATTCGGCCTTTTGAGAACAGACATGACGGTGATCTGCACGACACGGATTTCTGTCAAAGCGAAAGTGGTAATGTTACCTTCTAATTAACTGCCATATGTTTCCGTCATAGCCAGTGCGCTGAATAACTTTGATAAAAGACTAATCCGACACGTTGTGGACTTGTAGCAAACATATGCACGTTTCGTCATAATGTATCATACAATCCTTCCGCACGCTTCCGGTGGTGGATTTAGTAATTTTTAAATGGTTCTTATGGCTTGCTGAATGGAATGGACACAGTGTACTAGTAAAAGTCTGTAGCAGTGTGCAATGGTTTGATGTAAGTGACTGAACAGCAACATCTTTTTACCACAAAAACGTTTGGCATATCAATAATTTTTGAAACTCATGAAAGTCGTTAAAAAGGGTTATTTGGCTAATCCTAACAACGATTATTTTTTTGTGAAACGAATAATAAATTATCGATCCTGCCAACGTCATCGCCCGGAATTTATTTCGAAAATGAGCCAAACTTGAGGCTCCGTCTTCCGCCATTCACACACTTAGCAACCCCTGCACCCTCTCCTCTTTGTTGGGTTTTGATGTTTTCGCCTAAAGTGGCTGCCACAAAATATATTGTAAGCTTTAAGGGTTAACAGTTTCTATATATATTTCATATTTTTGTTGTTTTGTCAAAATAAAGATTCTTGTATCCAAGGTTCCGTAGCAATGGCCGCGTCAATAGAGTTTTATGTTCTACAAAAAGTCATACCAACAACATAAAACTATAAAACCACAACAATTAAGCTGATATAATATTATTTAAACCAATATAATTAGAATTCCTGCATATTACTTGCACTGATACAGAATTCTGTCTCTGGGACTGGTAAAGTCGAGGGCTGTTTCTGTTAGCAATTGGGTGGTCAGGACTCAAATAAGTATAATAAGTACCACATGAAATCTTTATCAAATTGCGAGACGAAAATATTTGCTGTTATCATTTTGTACTCCTAGTAAAGTGAAAGAAGGAGTGCATGTACTTACAGGCATACCCAAAGAACATAAAGCAGAAAAAACCCAGATGCTGGCGCTACACACAACACTTTTGATAATATTGTTAAAACCTCATATTATAGGAAAGCATATTTATTACTACCTAATTAATGTTAGAGCTAAAGGATACAGCAAATGAGTTAATCACGTTAATCCCATCCGACATTCAATACACTTAATCTATCAGGCATGCATTTTACAATTCAAATCTTAAAAAAAAACGTTCTTAAAATCCTCATTTGTTAGTCAATTTTTTTTTGCATTATCAAGATTATCAAAAGAAGATTACAGAAAATAAAACACACACAAAAAAAAGGCAAAATTTGACCACTGGCTAGCAGTAGAGTCCTTAAACCGTAAAAACAAACCAGTTGAAAAACCTAATTCAATACTACGTAATGTACTTAAAATTAACAAGGCACATGTACTGAGAAGCTTTATTTTTACACAACTGCTTATATTTGTAGCTACAAAGATAGACAAGAAATGTCGTGGATACTGCTATACCCATAGGTTTTTCAGTGCAGTGCGCAGAATCAAAAATCGCATGCGCTCTACAGGGAATGAAGATACCCTCGGCGGTTTGGCACTCAAGTACATCCACAAAGACTTTGCGATTGACGTTGATGATGTGTGTAAAATATTTTTTCTGTAAGTTTTAGAAAAACTAATTGACTTATTTTTGTTCTAGATAGAAAGAAGATTCGGAATATATACACTTGTGTTGCAAAATTCTCAGTAGTTTAGAATTAAAACAGCGAAATGTAAAAACGCTCTGTAAGGGGATTAGAGCATCCTTAAGCTGAATAAAATTGCGCGAAGAGCCACACGTTTACCATTACCAGCCGGAACATCATTTCAGAATTCCATCCATGAACAATATTGTCACTACCTGGTTTAATTTTAGCCACACTTTCTACACCAGCTAATGATAACGCGTCAACAATTTTGAATAACACTTTGAAATATACTCACCATGTTGGCATGAAAACCTTTTAAATGATAAGGCTTCACCAGGATTACGAATATTACGAAAATGTGTTTTGGTGGAGGCAGTATATTGCTGGTTATCGACATCAGATAAATGATTCTATGAATTATGAATTGTAGGTTCTGATGGAATATACGTAAACAATGGAATAATCTATTCACTATTGTAGATCGTCCAGACAAATTATTTTAGCTCAATACTTGCCGAGTGTTGTCGAGAGTTAGCCAAATACGTTAGATGAAATAGTTGCGCTCAGAATAATATATGCAAACCTAACATCGTCAGAGTAAAATATACGTCCAAACAAATCTCACTGATTCAAACTCCCATTATTATACAGACACAGCGCCATTTCGACTGAAGATATAGTTCCAATTCCGCTTGCCGATTACTTTTGATACTAGATTAAGTTGTAAATTTGTTTATATTTTTGATAAACCTTATGTGCTAATTCTCCAGATTTATCTTAATCCATGCTGATTGCTATTTGCACCCCTTCTACCCACAAATTAGGTAAGCGAGTTTGGAAAGACACCATTAGTGGCGTCTGGTCTTTCCAGCGACTAGCCCGAGACGAAAAAAGTTTCATTGTGATAATCCATACTGTTTGTCAGGTTATTTGTTAATGATTCTGATGGTAAAAAACAATCGACTATGCATTACACAATATGTAACGTGTAATGATTTCTATAGTTGAAGTGAAATACTGTGAAATACTGTAAATGTTGAACCCTGATTTGGTGGACATTGATAACTATTCTTTTGCCTGTTAACGTTTTTTCGTCTCCGTTCACGTAAAGCGGACGTCCAATTTCCGGAAGGTGACTTTTGTTTCCTGTAAAACAAACGCCAGCTTCTTTTCACTGATTGTTAAAATGAAAGTCTATTTCCCGAATGTTAACTACTGATAAAACGTGTTCTATACACTGAAACGAATGCAATCCGTATAACAAAAGAAGTACTGAATGTTTGTAATGGAACATCACGATGTTCAACTGGGAATTCTTGTTCGTTTTATGACAAATCATAAGGTTCACCTCTTAAACATGCAGTATTTGTATAATGCCTAACGCTCCCTGCCGTTCAACATATTTATATGTCACGGTATCGACAGAAATCATGACTGACAATGTTTTTTGTATTTTTTTGTTTACTGTTACTTGACGTGTCTTTGAGAAATAAGAAGATAGCAATTCGACATGGGGTATGACAACATCGTTTGTCGGCTCGAGGTATACCATGGTAAACAAGCACAAAGCGTGGTGAATAGACACATTTATTTGGGTTAACAGATTTGGACTTCAGTAACATAACTTTTAGATACCATTTAGGAAGTCAAAATGTTAGGTTTGTTCTAGTGACAATGGTCTTTATAATATATCTCCATCATACAAGATAACTTTTGAACACTGTCTAAACACCACCCATCCAATCCATATGGTCGTCTAAGGAAAGGCTATGGAGCGAGATATCACCGGATAAAGTTTATTTTAGCAATATGATACCAAGGGCACATTTCTCTCGACACAAACCAATCAACCTTTAAGAAAGCACAGACAGCTTCGTCGACTACAGTAACCTAAAGACTAATCAGTTTATATGAATACCAGGAGCTTCAATCGTTACAGAACGTTTGTTTCTGAGATTTGAAATGCTTATTAAAAACCCCCCAAATTATTCTGAAATGTTTTTTTTTAAATAAAACATATTTAAATGTGGTGACTAGAGTTTAACCAAGAAAAGACCTGCTGTAGTAATAAAATTCCCTAGCGTTCTTAAAGACACCACAATTAGTCACGGCTTACAACTTTGTGAGCTATGTCACTCTCCTATCAGAGGGCTGGTGAATATCAGAACTGTTTTGGTGTAAATCATTCTACTGAATGTACACGCCATTCATTTTAAATGATGATGATCAAATAATTAATTTACGAAAAAACCATAACGAACGATTAGAACAGACAACATATGGGAGCTAATATTAAAACAATGTGTGCAATACATTCGTGACACCTGGATACTGAATTCAAAAAAACTATCGAGAGCTGGCAGCTTTTAGCCGAAACTTTACAAAACTTTCAGTGTTATCTACTGTTACTTTCAGACATTCTGTCTCCAGTTATAGATAACAACATTCTTATCAGTAAAGTTAGTTGTTTTGTTCTTTTCTAATAGAATGATAGAAGAATTATATCAATAAGGCTGGTTGTAACCATTGTATCCATCGAGGTGATCCGTTCCTAATATAAAGAGAGAAAATCTGACTGAGGATTGTCCTCTACTGTATTGTTTTATTTTAATTTGCTTTAATGTTATACATCTCTCCGGAATAGGTTAAAAAATGTCCAATAAAATTGTCAAAAACTCAATTAAGAAATTACTTTTTCTGTTCAACATGATGACAAATTGTGAAACTAAATTTGTATATCAAATGTGTATCGAAATTGTTTCTACATAATGCGCAGGTAGACTAAACTGAGCCATATATATATATATATAAGATGTCTATGAAGTTTTGACTCGTCAGTTTGTGTGCGACAGTTTAAGTGACATCGTTATGTGGTCTGTGAAACAACTTTAATACCATTAAGGTGGTGTAGGTTGTTATTTATTCGTAGTTCTCAAAAACGAACACGACATATCCCTGTTTCATGTTGTTTTTTTTCTACAATTTTCTACACATAATGGTGGTTTCTTTGTCCAAACCAGAAGCCGTTTCCGGAAGAGTGTATCTGCCTGTCAACAAAAGTCACAATGAGGACTGTAACCATATTAGCCGTATGTTTTCATCTGGCTGTGTGTCATGCTGTTGACTGTCGATCAAGACACTATAAGTTTATCAAAGCAGACTTAAAAAGTTGTGAGTATTATTTGCAATTTAAAACTCATTTAAGTTTACGGCCGTTTGAGAATAGACCACACCATGATGTTAGAATGTGTCTGTACGACAATGTTTTCTGCCAAAGCAAATACAGTAATATAGTTATAACTGCATAGTGTTTCCTTGGACGGCATTGTATAACTTCGATAGATTCGAATCCGACACGTTGTGAACTTGTAACAATCATATGCACGTTTTGTCCTGGCGTATCACACATTTATCCCACGCGCTTCCAGTGGTGGATTTAGTATTTTAAAACGGTTTGAAATGTTTTATCTGGCTGTATAAATGGACTGGACACAAAGTACTAGTAAAAATCTGCAGTTGTATGCAACAGCTTTAGTGTATGTGACTTGAAAGGGAACACCCATTACCTCAGTATTGATTTATTTATTTTAAAAATCTATTCATTGTGGTTAAATGAAAGTCATGTGGCTAATATGGACAACGATTATTTTTTCTAAAAAGGAAAAATAAAATCTGTGTTCGCCAAGAATATTTTTCCAAAATGAGCAAAATTAGCCGCCCCAGTTTCCATCAATGCGCTCTTTTGTCCAAAATTCAGTATTAATGCTCTCTTCAATAATGTTGTATGTTCTCTGAGTAGTCGTATCAACCATATTAAACGCTAAAACTTCCAGAGTCTCACTGATATCAAATTAATTACTTTTTAACGCATTAATGTAGAATTCTCCCACATCTTTGTTCTATAAGGGTGACTGTTGTGACCCTAAGATGTTTAGAGTACAATATCCTATTGTTAGACTTGTGGCTGCACAAATCAAGATCTAAATAATGAACCAATCAAAATGACGGAATAAATTACTTTGGCAAAATATGTGTAAGCAGGGTTTGCATTTACAGGTGTCCTCACTCTCGTTCTGTTACCCACTTGGCAGTCAGGACTCAAATAAGTATAATAATTACCAAATGAAATCTGTATCAAACGGCAAAAATAAGTTATTGGCTGTAGTCCTTTTGCACCCGGCATGAAAGCGTAAAACGGATAAGGTCAGCCTTTTATTTATAGGCATATGTCAACATCCAAAGGCAGAAAACAAACCAGACTTTGGCGCTATCCGCCACACCTTTTTGAAATATGTTTTAAACCTCAAATTTGAAGAAGGTATCGTCAGGTGAAAAGTTGAACTTAGTAGTACTAAATGATACAACAAGGCAAGACACGAAAGAAAGATCTAAAAAACTAAGGAATCAATCAATTAATCAATCAATCAAAAGCAAATCAATAAGTCAATTAATCAATTAATCAATCAATCAATCAATCAATCAATCAATCAATAAATCCATTATTTGTCTTTTTGTTATTTCGGCTGCTGGGGGACAAATAGAAGCGATTCGAAGCCAGAAAAATACAATTCGAGATATTAAAGACCCTCTTACGCCTTGTTTTCGGTGGAAGTGGGAGCCTGGAGGGTAGTTGGGGTTGAGGAAGTATAGAGGACGTTGGCCGAGCCCCTCCACTTTTGGACAATCGAACAATTTTGTGGGTGTTAATTGGTCCCTAGACGCCCTCTTCACTACCCCCTTCCCCTAACACGCACACATTCCGCTTCTCATCAACATGATATCGATCCATATTGAATCGACACTGGACATCAGCTGTTCATATATAATTCAACGTCCAGAGTCAGTTATTAATATGTTGGGAGTTAACTGGATTTATGTCATTGTGTGGAAGTCTTTTCTGGAACATAGCTTTCAACCAGTTTGTCACACCTCTTTGAAACTTCCACGATCTCTTTGACGTCTGCAAGAATGGAGAATATTTAACAGCTCTGTGAAAATATAGGAACAGCAAGATTTGCTCACTACCAGTTCTGTTTAATAACGTCTTTATTTCGTAACTCTTACGAACATTGCAATATATTCGTGTCTTAATCGGAAACTATCATTGGTCAAGGATATTTGGTGTATTTGTATATATTTGCAAAAAGGCTGTGGGCAAATCTTTGTTTCCGAAAATGAGGTAATGTTTCACATGTGAAGATTCACTTTCACGTTTTGACATATCGCTTGAACACCTCTGATAGTAACTAAATAGCAGCTGTGTAAAGAGCAATGCAATTGTAGATTGATTTCCAAAATATATACAATTCAAGTTTATGACGTTCCTAGTATAAAAATAAAACTTCATCTTTCCTTTTTCCAATTCAACTACATTTTTTCAGAGTTTCTTACTTTTGTTTAAGTCGTCTCGAGGGTCAATAAATATCCTTATACAGAACGAATCCTGCTAATTTTAGTGATGTGGCATTCTCACAGCTAACCATGGCTAGTACTTACAAAGTCTTTTCGCTACCAGAGAAAGCTACCAGTAGCTTCAGAAAATTTATTTTGAACTTTGAAAGGTTTATATTTAATATCCGTGTTATTTCTTGAATTGACAAATCCGTTACAATATGCTGGCGTGGGTATGGTGGAAGAGTTTTGCTGAGCACAATATAATTTAATAATAATTTACTCTGTTTGGATTAAATGTTTTTCTTTGACTTGTTTTATTTCAAATGTCATCATTTTTGTTATGGTTACCACGCGGCAAAATATTGCGCCATTCAACACCACATTAAATATATAAATCCTTTCAAACCAAGCATAGGAAATATAAAAGATATATTTTATTTCAGTTTACTTGTTTACAATTACAATTACAATTACTGTGTTACAATTACAAAAGTACATGCAGGGCTACATTGTGAGGTCAAAGTGAAGAAGACAAATACGCCAAGCCGCTAGATTTGGTCATTTATATAATCTGTCTTGCTATTGTCTTTGTTGAGTGTTGTGGTAAGATTATGCTATTCCCAAAGATAACATTAGACTGAGCGTATTTAACGTTTCCCCCACACAACTTAACGGAGTAGCAGTAGTATGTCGTATCGTTTCGGTTTTATAAACGTGTACACACTTTTTTGTTAAATTACAGTCTGTTTGAAAGTTTGAGCTCATGAATATGATTAAAAGATTCAACATATTAGGTCTGTTCTAGTGGCTCTGTCAGCTAATGGATTGTCTCTTTTACTTAATTCATCACTGGCTTTTAGACAAACGTTTGGCGACCTTACTTGCCACGGCAGTATAGGTGGAATTACCTAACTTTGTAAATTATCGTTCACTTGCATTTCCTGCAGTAAATTACCTCACACTAATTGACTGATAGGACTGCCCAGTATAGATACTCAAAATATGATAGCGTTATTGAATATCATTCAAAGAGGCAACATAGTGACACTGGGCATTGTAATACATGTCCATCATATAAGAAAATAACTTTCGAGCACTATCAGCTAATCCACAACGGCGTCTTGTGGAGATCACTGAGTAACGTACAGACAAAAGGTTCAGTTTAGTTGCCTGATGCTTTATCATAATGTGAAGTTTATTTTAGCAATATGATGACAAAGGCACATTTCTATCGACAGAAACCAATCAACATTTAATTGAGCAATGACATTTCTATCTGAATTCCGGCAGCCTCAATGTTTTACAGGACGTTCGAATCTGAGGACGAAAGGTTTATAAAACACATGGAAATTATTCTAAAATATGTTTAAATGAAAATATTTAAATGTGATTACCAAGCTGTTTCACTAAGAAAAAAACATGCTTTAGTAATAAAATTCCATATCGTTCGGAGAAGATACAGATGAATAAACCAGCATTAATTAACCGTCAAAACATGCTTTAGTCATGAAATTTCCCAGCGTTCGTAGAATATACAAATTAATAAACCAGCATTAGTTAAGAGAAAAAAAAAACATGCTTTAGTAAT
>JAVFBW010148552.1:0-12410 GCA_034783835.1 Mopalia ciliata
AATGATGAATCCGCAATAGCAAAAGGCACAACTACAGTTAATGTGCCTACCAAGTTACATAAAGATTGGCCTTATAGTTCTGCTCTGGAAACGGATCAGTAGGCTCCGGACGGACGGACAGACAGACGGACGGACAGACGGAGGGACGCTGATCATACCATAATCATCCGATTTTCATCGGGCTTATAAAAAGTAAAACCAAATAATGTTTGAAAGACTGCTATTTAATATGTTTATTTGAGTTTGGTTAATATAAGCTGTACTTATTTTAACTCGGTCCCATTTATTATGAACTGCCAACATTTTTTAAAGCCATGCATTTCCCTCGCAAAATGTCACCAGTGCCCCGAGAATAACCCAGTTGTGCAATACATGTACATGCACACATCTTCACTATACACTATTGGGACAGGACTACATGTACTGTGATAGTCCGGTTGTTGGATCAAAACTTATGCCCCTTATATGAATACCTGGTGAACAGGTAATGAGCCCTATGGCTCACTATTCACAGTCCACCAGTTTTTCTGTTTGACAGGAGGATATATAAGGCAGGTTTTGGTTGAAATAAATACAAAGGAAAGTATATTCAGTGCGTCATGTTAAATAAGGTCAAAATAGTGCACTTTCAATTTGAAACTACATGTACTTGATGAAAACAACTCTGCACAAATATAAAGTACTATAAATCATATTATAACTATTAACTACATGTCCTTTAATTCTGGTTCATATTTCACCACTCACGCATATTAGGCCAGACATTAACATTTTTGAAAATTATTTTAATTTGAATTTTGTATTTTCCTTTTTATGAAGTTTAATAGTGCAAACAGCTCTCATGATTGCCAAACTCACATCATCTGACTCACTCATGTACCTAATGCTTGACTAACAGCTTCCGACCCATGAGCAGTACATTGAGCCAGGATATATATTCACCCTTTGATTAGACAACACATACCATGCATCGGTGACAAACAATATCTGGTCAGGTCAGCTTCGCGTTGCGCCATAGCCACGAGATCACAGGGGCTACCGGAAGCTCCCAACTGGGATACCATTAACATAAGACTACTCACCCCTGTAAAAAATGTAAAATTTCCCGCGACCACTAATTTTCAGGTTAAAAGTTCTCACAAGACATATGGAGAATATGGTTAAAAAAAAAATCTTGAACATCATGTACTTTTACAGGTTTAACGTTTATGTCATAAATTCAATTTCTTTTGGTTTGACATCGATATTGGAGTGGGTTTTATAAAACATTATAAAAAGAAAAATTATAAATAAATAGAAAGTTTTTAAATTTTTTAAAAAAATCCTCACCAGACTTAAAAATTTCACCTGACTATTGGTCGCATGATTTTCCAGGGGTGGGGGACTACTGTCACAGTATCATCATGGCAGCACAATCCCACCAACACTCATTTATGATACATAGATGTACATGTATTTAGAATACTGCTGGGTTTGTTCTGTTTTTATGTTACTGTTGTAATGTCTGAATGCAAGCAAAGCAAGTCATATCCTACCATGTTAAAATAATGTTTGCTATACAGGCACAGTATAATGTATATTTGTCGGAGGATTATGCATAATATACAAATTATACGTGTGACCTCCTTTTGAGAAATTATTCACTCTGTGGCTGACCATTGAGCAGTAAATGTAGGACATAATTTCTGACCTAATGTGATTGCCCTTTAGGGGAAATTAGCTCCAGGCATGCAACATGGAAAATCGACATGTTAAGTTCGCGTCGATTAGCTAGTCTAATACCACCACACATCCAGTCCTTCTGTCGTGTCAATCGATAGCTGTGCTATATTAAGACAGACCGCATAAAGAATACAGCATACCTTATCATGGAGTCAATCTTGCACAGTGGGGCTAGGCAGAATTCTCAATTATGATTGGTCCAATTTAAACACTGTGGTCGCTTAATACTTTCTTAGACCATGCCTTTTTGTGGGTCAAGCCAATAATCCAAACAACAGAATATTTGGTCAGTTTCTTCCATGGGGATTGTACAAAGGCATGGACGCTGAGTTCATCTCACTCTTGAAGGCCATCCACATTGTTGATAACCAAATATCAAGTCTGTTTGGATTCCCAGCCGGAACAATTATACTGAATATATTACCATTATTTATCTCCAGTTCTTAAATAAGTATTTTAACCATTAATCAGTCAGAAAGTACACAGGTCTGCTTTCTATGCTGTCATAAACAGATGCTGACTTTTTGTTCTTCTTAAGAATGTTCAATTATATTGATAGACATTATTTCTCCAAATGGGGTCAATCATAGTTGAATTTCTAGGAATGGGAAAGAAAGGGCAGATGTTGATGGGTGGGCAGGGAAACACACTCTGTTCCTGAAACCAGGCTTCCTGAACCAGGCCCATTGTGACAGACACATTCTGCATTATGTGATCTGGCCAGTGACTCATCTGATCACAGAATTATCCAGCAGCACCCCCAATGTATTGTAGCCTGCCACTGACTTCAACACATAGCCTGGCTTCCCATTAGGATCATTTTTACTCTACCCGACCTACATTGTAGCCACATTGTCCCTGGAATTATCTTGAATGACAAAGGCAATTAAACATTGGTGGATAAAGACTAGTTTAACACAAACTACATGCATCCCAAGCATCTTTTGGTAAGGTTAACACAATCATAAACAGTCAATGGAACATTAAAATGGGATCAATTGCATATAGATACATATTTTTGGTGAAATTGTTTATTTTTGACAAATATTTTTTCTGGCTGAACAGTGGAAGTGATTGACCCTGTATAAGCTCTAGCTGATCCAGTTGAGAGTCAGTCAATCTTCTCTAAAGCCTCCTTGCCCTCAAGATTAGGAAGTGCACCTAATTGGGAAGCGATGAAGGATTGAAGTGACTGGAGCTTCCTGGCACTCTCAAAAGTTACATGGAACAAGAAGCCGATCTTTTGAGGACATATTTGTATTGAGTATTGTGGTTTTACTTTCTTGTCAATGTTTGTTGTCAGGTACGTCAAGGGTAGTTTTTTTCACCCTTGCATTGGTCTGGCACGCTGTCATATTGAGTAAAAAATAACCTTTAGTACTGCGTGAAAACGTCAACTAGGCTAAGAAACAATAATATGGACATGAGACTTATAAATACATTTAAGTTTGGACAGCATTGCTATACTCCAAATAAACTGCCTTTTGATAAAATGTCAACTTTCTCACGAACACAAAATTGAAGACCACAATTTTTCTGTCTAAACCTTGACTTAAGACCCACCTATTATTTTCAAAGTTTCCCTCAAACATAGTTGTATGGTTGTATAATTTCCAAGAGTGTGGACAAAACTACTGTAAGTGAATTGATTTATCAGGGTTACTTTTAACCATGGGGCACTAAAGAGGAATAAATAAAATACAAGCTCCTGTCAATTCCAAAAACCAATGACTGTTCACTGTGAATTTATATCGTTTTTTTAAACCAGGGTTGGCCTTTACCTGGGCAGGTGATAAAACATTGATCAATATTACACTTGTTGATGGGGTCGTACTTTCAGTAAACTAGGTCAATGGTCAGTTCTAATAACAACTGATCTATATTATTGTATGACTTACAATGCATGCACCAGGAGCCGGCAAGAACTCAAGCAATAAACTGCTTAGACTATATAGCGTTTAAGATTTTGGAGAAAGGCGGACAAGTCTCCTAAAAAATTAATATAATTTATCTACATGTAAAGAGGACATTTACAGGTTTGAAATTTGTTCTCAATAAGGCTGACATCTAAATTACACCCACAAAGTGCCACTCTTAATCAATTCAGACAGTCCTATTTACAGTTTAATAGTCTACATTTAAAAATTTAAAACATTTTTGTTTTTCATTTTCTCTCAATATACTGCAAACATCAGACTTTATAAAAAAAAAAATTAAAATGATATATGATATAATAACGGACACACCTTTGACAGGATTTAGAAAATCATAATAATATAGTTTGCATCAAATTGTTTTCACTGGTTTATAAAAACTTATGCTGAAAAAGTTTTCCCTACATACATGTATACCAAACCTAGCTCAAGGGTTATCAGTTTGGAATACCAGGGTTTGTTCATTGTTGAAAGCTCAAAATGTCAAATTACTCAAACTGCCAGATGAATTTTGAGCCAATCCTGTCCACAGTTACTCTCAGGGTATCCTCATGTTCATTCTAATGTTAGGACAATATATGTAAATAAATAGATGATTTATACACTTGGTGGTAATAGTTCATAGTTCAGTGATTTATATCTGAATGTGAATAGTTTTATCCCCTTAATTTCCTGCTGATGACACATCGAAGATAGAGCTTAGGACTCCATGGGTTCTGTCTTCAACTGGTATTTTAGACAGGTTCAATCACATAAGTTATGGAACAGCAAAAATACGTAAAATTTAAAGCAATTTGCCGAAAAACATCACTCCAGAAAAGAGGAATACTGTCTTCTTGCTTTTATATTGTTTCCACATGTAACAAAATAACTGAACTAGAGCAACAGCTGAGAATTTTTTGAGAGTGGGCAAACAGAAAGGCAGGTTGATGTCTACGCTTACATGTAACAGCTATGGGGAATATTGTAGAACTTTGAAAATAACTTACTGGAATACAAGTATCATGGGCTATATATGTAAGCTTATACAAAAGTATAATCACATTTAACTGATTAATTTTACTTCCTCCACTTAGTTTTACACCCAAACCAGGCCAGGAAGACATAACTTCTGCTGCAGCATTCTGGTGTTATTAATCTAAGCCAAATGCTTAAATGACAGGTGCTTGGTGGTTTATGGTGTATCAGACATACACACTAAGTGAGACTAAAGACTAGACCAGTGCTATCAGATGATCTAACCACATAGGCTTTATGGAAGTGAAGACCAGAAAATACCAACCAAGCTCATCTCCTTTTAATGGCTATATCACCTTCACATAGCATCTAATTATCTCCATGCCCCATTAATGTTATCATGTTAGTGAGTAACAGATGACATCATCCGGACAGTCTTGATCTATTCTCTTAACCTTAAATATTCCACTTACAAAACAGATGAATTATCCTGAATTATATTTCGGTGAACAATTCACAAGTACTTAGATTGTTATTAATTTATTCACTGACATGTTCGATAACAAGGCAGGCATTAACACTGTTCTTATTTCAGAATATTATCAACAGACATAAAATCTATATAATACATGGGCCTAGACATGTATCCAATGACTCATAATTACCGCCAGTGGCAAACTATTGTATCTTGGTAGAGGTTGGATTCAGCTCACCTCCAGTATGTATTAAAGCCACAATGCATCTTTCTTTCTAAATAAACAATTTATCAGCTATATTTCATATGGGGCAATATGAAACTACATGTACCTGTACCTGAGCAGTGACAATAATTATATAATATTACATTAGGAATTTAAACACATAACTATAGTTCATTTGCTTGTTTTGTTCTGTTAACTGTTTTTTATTCTGAGGCTCAAGGCTATTCAACTCACATGACAAAATGAAATCAAGGAAATCAAGGAAAACTAAGAAATGTCTAAATTCATACTAAAAGAACTAACCTAAATGAAAGGTTGTTTTACAAGGGTACAATGTAGTACATGTAGCACAAATTACCACTTAAACCCTTGGAGTAAAGGAATAACATACATGTTACGATGTATCGACAACACTTGCTGGAAGCAGTACATAATGTTTTGAAAATGCAGTGACGAGTCTTATACTGTCTAGATGTTTTTTTTAATTTTATTTTTATTGATCCAGTTTAGCGTCATACTCAAGGCCAGGGTCATTAACTTATATGATGGAAGATTGTCCACTTCTCACTCTGCCTTTGCTGAAATATGGTTGAAATCCTTGAGTACACTTCTTGAACGCCCTTAATTACCCCATTCTAGTGGGCATGAGTGAAATAAGAAACATCAGCAGGCCAAAAAAAAATGGAAAAAAGGCAATGAATTAAAAACAATTCAACAATAACCAAACCAATACATTATAGTGTATCCAGTTTCAATGGTATATTGATATAAGCAGTACAGATCCTGGTGAAGTTTTGTTGTTGATGGCGAAACCAGATATTGGTAGGAGGGTGGTAATTCTCCACTGCAGACTAGAGATAGAAGATAGTGATGGGTGAGAAGTTAACAGTCAACAATAATAGGTTTAGCAGACAGACAGACAGAGCCTGGGCATGTGTTTGTCAGATAGTCTATGTTCCATGAAACCTCCTATCCAGCCACTATCAATAAGCCAAGAATGAACTGCCATTTCCTGAAGCTATTTACCCTCCGGTCCCTTAGATGACCCTTCCATTTACCCAGAAAGCAACTAACCACTGTCTGGAACAGAAAAAAACCTTGACAAATGTCAGTAATGTCTCTGATGCATACCATAGCCATGTGCTTCTGTGGCTCCCAAATAGTTGAAGGCTGGACCAATAGTGAGACTCAACAATTCCACAACTAACAAGCCCTATCGGGGGTAATAACAGAAATATCTCCATCATCCGGACAATGTAGCTAAAGTACCATATGCTTTTACATAAGTGCTGACAAATGTTCCTCATATTAATTATCAAAGCTAGACTAACACATTGTGGTAACAAACATCTGGTGTAAACTAATGTCGTATTTTTCTTTCAGGCCACATGTGACAATCTGGAACTAGGACTAATGGATACAGTTGTATGCTTCTAAGCTGAACTAGGACAAGGTTTTGTATAGGATTATACATTGTACTGAAGGTTATTTATTTTCCACTCAAACAATGGTGTGTCTTTGCCTAACAAATGGAGGCAAGAGCCAAGCCCGACACCAATGGCAAACAAATAATGGTAGCAAGTATACTAACTAAGACCAGCACAGCAAGATAAAAATTTAAAGTGGAGCACCCCAAAAAAATCAATTTCATGTTGCCCTTCAGCACTAAGAAGCAAGCTCGTCCATAGCCTATCCAACATGTCAACTCCTGGACCAAATGTCAAACTTCAGCATATCCACCATGTAAGACATATATTACAAGAATTCTTTGTTCTGGGTTAGGGTTTTATACTTAACCTTACTCTTAAACTTACCTTACTTAAAACTAACTCTCAAACGCACTCTAAAACTAACACTAAACAGAAAACGAACTCTTAACCTAACACTAAACAGAACCCTAAACATAATGCTACACATAACACTAACCCTAATACTAACTCTAAACCTAAACGTAACCCTAAACCTAATAAAAAGTGACTGTTAATCCATTACACAAAATAAGCCAGGTTTAGGGTTAACCTAAAGCTATTTAATTTTACTTTATCTCGGTGATGTAATGTTGTTACACTGAACGTGATGATTTTCCATTTGCTGCATTTGACAGACATTTAATAGCAGCTAATTTACTCCTGGTGAATACAGATGTAGTTGCATTAGTATAGGAAATATCCAGTGAGCTTAGTCGACATACTCTATGCTGTGGACGGCAAACTGGGAGCTGAGCTAGAACCTGTTAAGAAGATCTCTCTATTGATTTTACCAGTTTCTATTGAATTATAAATGTCTAATGGTAGGTGGTGTCAATACACACATTACCTAATACATGTAGTTCTTAGCGTTTACTTTATAGTGTGTCTACTCTGTACAGAAAATAAAGTTAAAAATCTAAGGTTCACAATGTAGGGAATAAGAAAAACTATAAATTTAAAAATACGATAGACTCATGAGAAGGGTTTATTCAAGTTCCAACCACCTGCCTTTGAGTGACAATTTCACCAGGTACTTTTAAAATGAGTTCATTTAGAAACATATTACTATACTGATGTATGTTTTACTCATGTATATGGTATTTCTTAGATAACATGCTCTAGCAAATTACCATAAACCGGATTGATATTTTCATTATGATATATCTTGATGTACCCCATGATTATCTTTCCATGGTTAATGTGAAACTGTTGATTGCAATACATCATGTGCATATGTAACTCATCAACAAGTTGTTCCAATAAAGGAAGTATGGACAAACAAATAAGCGGAGATCTTATTTCCTGTTAGCTGCTTCTGGGATGAGCAATGTAAAAGGTTGGAAACATAGATCATGATTTCTGCAGCATGTTATCAACTGGGCCTAGCCTAAATATAGCTGGTCCAAGTTGTTACTTTTTTGTTTGCAACACCTTATGATAAGTTTGTGGATTGTGGAATAAGTCCCACCAACTCACATTATAGACAATATTCAGTCAGTTAATCAAAGAATACAGTGACCATTTGTTATTGTTTGTTTGTTATCAAGAGTTTATAGTGCTGAAGCTGGGTGACAACATGGTTTGATTCCCACACCTTTTGATCCACTTTTACCCTGAGCTAAACCTAAGACCCCATCAGCTCTGATTTTATATCACAGAGGTTATTTACCTGGTTTCCAAAGAGTTAGACAAAGATCATTTCTGCTACATATTCTATCTTTAGTTTTAACCTAACAGAGTGCTATAACCAACGGATTTTTACCTCATCCAACAGGTTACTACAGGCTACAGAATTACAGCTCATTAGTATACAGTTCCGATCAGCCGAGATGATCACCAAACAGCCAGACGGACAAGTAATTTGCCTGTTCTCAGCAGGTGTCAATATTGTATCGTGAATGCTGGTATTTCTCATCCCATATACCAATGTAGCAATTGATTTTCTGGTGGACAGCCTTCCCATGTCTACAGCTCAACTGTGACATATTTATTTAAGAATTTTAGCTAAATAGTGATGTTGACAGATGGCATTGCAACCATTATCATCATTGGTTAGGGATCATACAGATTCTCTATTTCAGAAACACACATGAATGTTTTTCAGTCAATATAGTTATACAGATAACACATGAAAATCATTCTTCAAATCAATGTTCAATTTTATACGGGAGTTAAGGTTTTTGTTGTATTTTCATGTTGACAGTGCTTTATCAACCAATACTGTACAGCAGGTAAAACAAAACAACAACATTATTTCCATGATGTTAGTCTATCTCTGTATTCAAAATTGAATTAAATTTAATTATAATTTTTTTCAAATGACATGGATGTTAAGAATAAAAGACATTTTATTTTAGGATGGTTTCATCTGAATGTTTTTGCTCAATTTTTCATTCGTAGTCTTTTATCTTTACTCTCACAGCTGAATTTAGGTTATATAGCAAACAGTTATCAGCACTACAAACAAATAGCAATGATATTCTGGATAGCATTGTTCAGAAAGGAGGGTTGTTAGGCAATGCTGGCTGAACGCAATCTCAATATTGCATGCCAGCGCAGATCAAGACAGCAATCTGCGCTGCAACTGGCTTTAGAATTCTGAATTACGCTACAGAAAGAGATTGGACCACATGTAGCTTATGTGTGGAATGAATGAGTCAGGGGTAACTCTATACTACTGGTCGGGCTATTGCCATCAGCATGTAGTCTACTGTATTGATCTGTGGATGCCATGACATGGTACAGCTCCAGGCATGGACTCCTCAATTCCCCTCTGGTTGCTTTTATGCTCAGCACAGACTTTATTCAGGACAGTGGGAATTCAGATCAGTTCTCTGACAGTATAGAGATTCCAGTTATTGACTACACTCACATATATGACAGTATTTTCAATATTTTTGGATAACACTTTCTTAGTTTAGACAGATTCTAGTTCAGATTATTTTGCAGGCTGATGACTATATCGACATCCAGAAATAGAACCCACGACCCTCAGAGTTAGGCTGGGTGGCTGAGTGGTCTAAGTGGCAAGCATTTACTGCTGGTGATTTGCTGCTATCTCTGAGTATTGCTAACTCAATACAGATGTTTGTCTTTGAAAACATGCAATAAAAAAATTAGTTTAGGTCAAAGCCAGAGGGCTGCAAGTCCCTTTGAAGATATCAGGATATATATATCTGAACATACATGTAAGTCTACACATTATTGTATTAATGGGGCACAGATTTATTTTAAAAAATACACCTGTCTAGATCTGCATGTTGTTGGCATGGCCCAGGCTGGCAAAAACCCTGCCCGTAACATGTTTGCCATACAGACATTTGCAAACCTTCTGTGGTTTGAAACACTTTTCATTTAGCAAAGCCAAGTTTACATTTCTTTTTTTGCATAGAACAATACACAGAGGATATCTTAAATATACCTCAATTAGCCATAGACTGTTTAAGTATTCGGCGCCTCATCAACATCCAGAGGAATATGTACTACCAGCTTAAATGAATTATGCAGGAGAAAGCTAGATGTAGAAGTAGTCACATGTGAGATCAAATGGAATAGCATTACCTAGATTATGACACTGCTTGACATTAAAGTGTTTACTGAATAGGCCTAGGTATTACATGTAATCAGTTCCTCAACTTCACAATGTCCACCTGTGAGCAGCATTTTGTAGGAGGATCCAATAAACCATAGAGGCAGGCCTGTATCTATAGAATCAATGTTTTACAGGTGTACACTGTTCCGAAAATGGTTGGTTTGTTTGATTGGGGTTTAACGTCATACTCAAGGGTATTTCACCTACATGTACATGTATATGACAACGGATTGTACATTTCCCTCCGTCGTTTGCCTCATTGCGGTTGTGAGTAAACCTCGTAAAAACCATCTCAGCAATTGACAGCCACATCATGGAACTCACTCATATACCTGATGGTGGACAAATAGACCCGATCCCTTGAACGGTAAATTGGAGTAGGATAAGTAAGCATACACACTATCCACTAAGTCATGGCCCGCCCAAAATGGAATCTGACATCACACCTTTATTAAGTCAGAACATACATATACCTCAACCGATTAGGATTAATTGCATTGTGTTTACTGACTTGACATACTCAAGAGTCTGTCTCTTTATGACATCAATATACCCTGCTACAGTTACAGATGCAGTAGTATTGACCAAATAACCCAACATGTTTGTTGTACATTCCTCTTGCTAGTGTAAGCTGTTTTTCATCCTGAGGGTAATTGGGTATAATGGGTGAGAGTACCCTCTGAGTGGACTTGTTTATTTAGTCTAGGTAGGCTAAAGGTCTTCCAGGAGTGTGGACCATACTTGTCTATGTACTAAGTAAATACTTGATGTGGGGAATTAATGTGTTCTTAATGGTGGGTCAGAGGTATAGAGGTAATATGAAGCCTTACTTTCCAGATATATATTAACAGACTCTTAACTTACAAAGGTAAACTGATGGCTGCTTGCTATTTGAGAACACTGTCTACAGTACAGGTATTCAACATCCGTATACCATATGACCACCACTATTCAAGGGCCTATTAATTCATGGTTTCCACTCTGGATCGGCCTAATATAAATTGGAATATTGACTTTTGGGATTGGTAACAATTTTATCCATTTAAATTTTGGAATGGCAGAATTTCAGAAAAGACTTTCTGGTATGGAGCCAAACCTAATGATAAGCTTTCAACCAGTTTAACAAATCTCCACCATGGAGTCTTACAGCTTGGATCTGATTGTAATAAGATACATATAACATAACCAACATGTTACTACAGTTTCATAGTCTAAGTTTTCTTTCACTACTATAAAGATATATGTTTTGTTCTTACAACCTGCTGAGAAGCATGTTTCTAAGAGATTTCTAGAAAATCAGTGCTAAATCCAATATATACTGTACTTTAAAACTGACTTTTTAGCCATATTATATAGTCAGATGTGAAGAATTTGTGATTTAACCAAATTACGATACTGAACTGTCGAATACTCAAAGTTAAAGAGTATCAATACATAAAACTGAAAACATCAACTTTGTTTTGGTGCAGCTCTCAAGAGGCCTGTTTGACTGACCTAGCACTTGCTGTCGTTCAGTAGCACACGCTATAATGTTGCCTTCAGCAAGTTTGTGAGCAACATAAAGCCTCCTAGTACGACTTACACCTAGACACACAGATAAATCATTCTCAGCGATATGACAAGTTACAAAAATAAACTAATATAAGCCTATACAGAAAACTTAAGTTCCCCTAGTTTCAATACATTTTTTTGCATGGAAGCAGAATTGTAAACTGTATATATGTCTATATGCAAACATCAGTAGTGATGTTTAGCTATTTAAGTATCAGATATCCTTGTGTGAGTCAATTTAAGAGTCTGATCAGACAGAGTGTAGCAATGAACACCCACTGGAGTTATTCCATGGTCTAACTGGATCGATAACATGGAGCACAGTCTAGACATAAAATCAGACAATGTACAGCATTAAGAAAAAACAATGCAAAGGTTTTGGCTGTAGACAATGTATACCATAAAGAAAAAAACAATGCAAAGGTTTTGGCTGTAGACAATGTATACCATAAAGAAAAAAACAATGCAAAGGTTTTGGCTGTAG
>JAVFBW010148563.1:0-12409 GCA_034783835.1 Mopalia ciliata
CATGTTAATCGATTATTTGAAACGTCCTTCGTTTCAAACAGCTTTATAATCTAAGTTTTATTTATTTAAATGCATTTACAGTACTTCCTTATGTTTATAAAAAAATTAAACATTAAATAAATTGGTATCAAAAGAAGCAAAAAAATAAAAAATAAAAAATATGGTGAATATTAATTTCAAACTTATTTGTAATGCAAGAGAATTGTATTGTCTTTTCAATGTACGCAGCGGAAGTGTGGTGTTGTTTGCTTAAATGCCATACACGAGGAGCGCTGTTTTGATGTTGAGTTATTTATTCTGACCGACAAACACGCCCTTTATATTCTAATTACATGTGTTGATTGTTGGCAAAAGCGCGTGCACTTATTATATACATTCATATTCATTAATACCGTTATACCAGCAGGAGCAAATGGGCATTTATTCCTTGGGGAGACAAAATACATAAAGTTTATAATCTCCATTAAATGTTTAAAATCATTATAATCTTCTTAGTGGGTACATTATCTGGTACACTTAGCAACAACTTTGTGTATGGGATGAAAGTTCCATACTGTTTAAGTTAATTAAACCCAAGCGGACAAGTATTATATAGGCAGTGGCCGATAAGTGTTAAACGCCCACCGTGAGCGACATACAGCGGTTTTGGACTTATTGTTATCGATGTAGACAAGTACAACTCAGTTTTTGATGTTGACATGCCGTCAGTGTCAACTTTCAAAACCAGTACAGCTACAGCTTAATACCTGTGTAGTTTCATGACGAAAGTCGCCAAGCGGCCGGAAATATTTGTTCAAGGTTTGTTTATGACTGAACTATAATAAGCAAGGGATTCAGCGGTGTTTAATGATGCAAATATATAAACCCTTCCGACTTTGTTAAAGAAACTATCTAAATACCTTGGGCAGATGTACCAAATTGCACACAATGGGAAAATATGATTGCACAGAAGAGTATGGCAGAGATTTAACTACACCGTACCGTGCTGCAAGGGGAATGAAATATGAGTCACGCCTCAGTGAACACAGGAAACGCTTTGAACAATGATGGTTTCCTACGCCGTCATTTACAAAAAAAACAACAAAAACGACCGATGGAAAAACGACCATAACAAGGCAGGGTGGATACTAGGGCTGTTCTGGGATGGTGAAGGTGCCTTCCCGTGATGCTTTGCGCGTCCCTCGTGACGACCGAGATTATTACTAACAAGGTGTGATCTCCCTTCGTTCACACATCACCATCCATCATGGCCGACACACCCTAGGGAGTGTCTCTATCTCTCTCCGGCGACGGGCTCAAGCCCCCCCCTACCGTCACCGCCGCATCCCAATCCTCAAGGGCTGGTTCATGGGAGTAGGGGGTCACCTTACAACTCGCACACAAGCCCGACCTCTCATCCAACCGCCAACCCATCGACCAAACCACCCACCCGTTCACCCGCCCGCCCGCCCGCGTGCATGGACGGCGTGTTGCGGCGGCGTAATGTGGCGGTGGATTATGGCGGCGTGTTGTGGCTTCGTGCAGCGTCGTGTCACTTGCCAGATCCCTCAGCCTCGTTCTGAGATCGACTGCTATAAAAGACCGCTGCACAACGGGGTGTGTGTTCATGTCCTTTGAACACGTGATCGACAGAGTGCGGACAATGTTCACCTGTAAAAGTTGGCAAGCGGAATTTTCGGCGAAGAGAAGTTTGTTTCCTCATCAACGGGAGCACAATCACCGCCACCAGCCTTCTGTAGAAAAAGAAGGAAGAGAAAGAAAACGAGAAACCAGGAAATTGAATTTTAAATGTGGGGATCGTTGTCGCGCTTTTAACACTTTTCTAATCTGACACATCGCCGCTGCGTGGTCCATGGGGAATGACCTGCGTCAAGGCGTGCTGCGATACTCCAAGAGGGCTGTAATGTGTTGTTGGGTGAGAGTCCTATCCCGTCACCTACAACCGACCAGCACGATATTCAAACAGGATACGTCACTGATACCATCATGGAGGTACCCTACCAGCGCACCCAAGGTGGTATGACGGCACCACCGCACGACGTACCAAAGCAGCCCGTGAGCTCACCACACCTATCTATACAATCTACGTCAAACTTAGCATCAGGTCATTTATCCGACGTCTTGACTCTCCAACCGGCCACAATGTTTGCGGATCGGGGAGAACCACCCCTTCACGTTTTACCCGAGGACACGGATGTTGCTGCCCTGTACCGTCTTTACTGGTGTAGTATACAGAAACACTCCCATCGTAGGCTTTGTGTTCAGGGCCAGTACAATTTTTGTCTAAATGGACAGAGAGGTCTGGATCATTTTCTACGAGTCATTTATCAGGCCTCAGCCTTTAAATTGAATTTCGCTTACGTCCTGATACTGCGGCATCATAGGACCAGCCAGGGGAGATATTTCTACCCCAGCGTCAGCAACGCCCCGGTGTTACCCACCCCACATTTAATACAAAACAGGGCGACGTTGACAGCGCTTGTAAAGGAGTATACCGCTTACAAGACGCACGAGCCGATCACCTGGGGTCGTCTACAACGCCCTAATACAAATTGGTTTGTGGAGCATGTGACTAACGTGATGTTCTAGGTGAACAACTAACCGAGACAACAGCAGCCATACAAAACCGGACAATACTATTGACACGTTTAATCCCTACGATTCGACCGTTTCAAGAGTATATTAGCTGTGATTCTGACGCGTGATGTTCAGTATGCAGTCGACGCTTGCGATGTCATGCCGGATGGTAAACTTTATTGGGCGCATATGATGGCCTTGGTCCAGGATTTACGAGCCTCCCATAGCATTGTTTTGACGATGTTTGAAGATGGAGGGGTGAATTTACTCGTGTTGAAGCAATTCACCGACGATGTGTGTGACCAAGCGCAACACCCTGACGCCATACGCCGCTACTATGAACACACCGTGTTATCAACGATTGATGACTTGTCTCTAACCACGATACCACGAATGGTGATCCTGTCATCGACCAAGTCAATGGCCCGGTCAAGGACGCCCGATAAGACGTTGCGCCGGTTGTATTACGACGCCAACGGCCTACAGAGGAGTAAACGGTACGTGATGAGGGCGTCAACGTGTTGAAAGCTCAGGTGGCAGCGTGGTTGAAAGGACAACCCTCATATACGTTACACTGACCTACCCGGCATCACTTTCGATGGAATTGGGTGGTCGTTGGTGGTATCGACAGTCAATGGCAAGCGGCCAAACAGAACTATCTGGTCACCTGTATCGACATCTTCTCCAAATACGCTTGGGTCGTCCCGATTCGAAACAAAACGGGGGCTCAGATGATCGGCGCTATCTTTGCCATTGGGCGTCAACCACTGTATTTATAAATAGACAAAGGGGCGGAATTTCTCAACAAAGTATCCCAACAGTTTTTACAACTACGTCACGTCATGTATTTCCACACCTGGAATGAAAATAAAGCTTCGATAGTCGAGTGATTTAATCGGGCGTTTAAAGGACGAATGTACAAGCGTTTTACAGTGAGCAACACACGACGCTACATCGAGGTCGTACAGGACTTGGTGCAAGGGTACAACAATGCTTATCGCCGTAGTATTTGACGAGCACCGGCACATCAGCAAGACGTGGCCCGTCAGCGTTCGTATGGACCAAGCGAGCTCGGTTTCTGGTGGGGGATCAAGTCCGTATCAGTAAAGTCAAAAGAGTACAGGACTGTTTTGAATTAAACAACGCCATCCTTGACGCCCGGTCGTGTATACTTCAGGAAGCTTGAACGGTGAGGTGTTGGCCGGAACGTTTTACGAGGCTGAATAACAACACTTCACTACCACACCCTAGGATTGCTTTCAGGCGGAAAATATACTGAAGACAGAAAACCGCCGTGGTAAAACCTTCCATTGGTCAAGTGGTTGGGTTGGCCTGTGAGTTTCAATTTGTGGATTCCTGCACCCCATCCGTGCACCGAGGTTAGTCGATGGACAACCCTCAATGGAAAGACGTCGTGATAACCGCGGACCGACCAGGTATGGACCCTGGTGGACTAACAACAAAACCCTCCAACAAAGACCTCAACCTTTAGTAGACAACGGCACGGTCGAACGAACCAGGTATACTCACCTAACATACACCATGCTTAGGATCGTCAGCCCTGACACCAACATAACCATTGAAAGCATCGATACCGCTATCACGGGCAATACTGTCACCGTCAACATTGACCCCCACCACCGAGAGAAGCACGCCATCGACGAAGTCCGATTACCTAACGTCACTAACACCCCTTAAATGGATACTCGTTTTCAACATCCGTTCACAGTCCTCATCGCTGGCGCTACGAGGAGTGGCAGTCGTTCTTCATTCGAACTCTGATCCAACACGCGACCAGGCTGATTTACCCCGGCCCGGATCGGATTCTTTGGTGATACAGGGAATGGCAGCCAGTAAACGACACAATGCCCACAGTAGACTTTCACGAAGGCTTGCCGGATCGAACGCTGTTTAATCCCAGCGTGAAGATAGTGGTTGTCGTCGACGATCTCATGGCCGAGGCCGATGAGCCTGTGAAGGCGCTCTTTACCAAGGGAAGTCCTCATCAGAACCTGTACAAATGTACCCGTGGTAAACGGCAAGAGAGAGAGAGTTTTGAGGACGCGACACAGGAGCCCCTTGGGTATTTCATGATTGACTTGAAGCAAACCCCGCCCGATCACCTCCGTTTCCGCACAGACGTTGTCCCTTGGAACGTGCAGTATGTCTACATGCGGAAGATATAAGAGCCAAACCACCACACGTCTCAGTCTTCATTACCCCAACTTGTTGAATGGATGGATGGCTAGAATGTCTGCTCGGGTGAAGAAACTGTTACCGACGTTACGTGTCTTGGCCACAGCCCCGCCTGACGTTGCTGGTGCCCTGATCGTGCCCGTGGGAGTGAGAGCTGTGTCTTGATGTGCTTGTGTGAGTGTGCTAAAACACGTTACAGGGGAATGTCGGAAGGCAAGATTGCAACCATACAAAACACAGCTCCGTCTGCTGGCAAACAAAGTTGTCAGTCTGAAACGGAAGCGAGCCGTGGTTCAACATGGTGGATTTTTGCTCGGCACTCTAGTGGCACCTCTCGTAGGTGTCGTGAGTTCCCTGTTTACCGGGAAGCGTTAACACCATCCACCACTCACAATTAGCGTCAAAACGCAGGAGGATGACCTCTGTAAAAAATATAGCGTTGGTGGAACCTAGGTTATTGGACGCGTTGCAACACGTTGTCATCTGAAAGGGACATGACATACCACATAGTGGCGTAACGCACACAGTACAGTACCCTGCGCATCAACCCGTCAATGCATTATTCACGCTTGATCAAGAGATGGAAGCGATATTACGACGATCGACCCTGTCGGACGCGAAGAAAATTCAACAGGCGTTGCAACGATCTTTAATTTATCACAATCCACTCCGCGGGATCGAACCATACCCCATACTACCACCACCCTCAAACTCCACCATGGCCCTTCGAACGGTACTAAACTTGACTCTTTGAAACACCTCATCGAGGGAGGTCCCGACCAACATCTCCACTAGACCTGATCAAGCCCTGCGTCAAGCGTACGTTTAACACCCTCAGCAGTGGCTTCAGTGTCTGCATTGACAACTAACCCTTGACGAGACGATCTACAACGTGCCGAAGACGAGGTGTTAAGCAGTGTCCCTAGCCGTCTTAAAAAAGCGCACGCTTTGTTAAGACGCATCAGGACAAATCCAACTACCGGCTGGAACGAGACGGGGATCTTTGATCATCGACAGTGGTTGACCCGGACAACTTCCGCCCTGTTTGAAAGCCCTGCTCTGGAGAACGACGCGATGGTATTCGATATGATCGGACGTGCTTCCCTGGTCGATGCCCGGTTTTGGATCTCTGACCTGACCACTTAAACATCGTAAAAACACAAAATGGATTTCAGCGTTGTTGTTGTTGTTATCGGTCCTGTTATCGTTGTTCAAAAGGTGAAAATTGATTACTCACCAAAATTATTGTGTCCGAATTTTTTTTTTTTTTTTTTGTTGGAGGTGCATGGCCGACGGGGGTCTGTCACGATACCACTCGGCTAGTCTATCGAAGTCTAGTATGGGCGACTGGGCATATTCGGGTGTGAACGGGGTCATGGCACATGTGGGACAGCCTGTTTCGAAAGACTGGGCAAATGGCTGCTCTCTGAAACCTCGAAGGTCAAAATGGCTGAAGTATGGCGACGCTCTTTGAACCAGCGTCAGTGTCAGTACAACCGACCTGACACGGTCCTCACGCAGCCTCACCAAATCTCACCCCACGACCCTACAGCCGATAAAGTACGGCGACAGAACCTCTGTTATGAATCTGTGTCGTAACCTGTACCCGGGCCAACTGATGAATGGCACGGAAATTATCCAGAAGCTGAGTAACAAATTCTGATGGAGGCAATTCAGGTTTATTAGCCTCTGTAACACACCACATCAGGTCAGCTGGCATATTTGCCCTAACATTAGCATGCTATGGGTAAAGCCGGTATCTCGATTTACCATCGACCTGATAGCCATACCAATTAGGGGTAAGTGGGCATCCCAATTGCATTGGGGCCCAGTCAGATAACAACGGATAATTTGAAAAACCACGGGATTCATTCTCTCGACCTGTCCATTTGAACACGGTCTGTAGGGAGTGGTCTGGGTTTTGGTAATTTCAAAAAAATCACAAAAAGCGGCAATAATGTTGCCGGTAAAATTTGTTCCCTGATCAGTGTGGATTTCCAGGGAAACACCAAATCATGAAATAATAAAGAAAACCCTTGGCAACAGATTGAGCAGACTGATTAGGTAATGGTACAATTTCTACCCACTTGATACACTGATCTACAATTAGTAGGACCTATTTGTTGCCAGATTTGCTGACTGGGAAAGGACCCAGAATGTCCATATGAACACGCTCTAAGGTGCTACCTACATGGTACTTTCCGAGTGTGACTCTGGCAGCTCTGGTGGGACCCTTATTGACCTTACAGGTATGGCATGACCGCACAAAGCGATCAGAGTCTGCGGACATACCAGGCCAATAGAAAGAACGTTTTAACCGTTCCCGGTCTTTGCCTGGCCTAGGTGACGCGCGGTCTTGTCATCATGGACAGGCCGAAGGACTTCATCTGAACAACGATTTGTTTGATTTTTCTCTCCACTGATAGAAGAGCGTGTTGTTATGAAGCTCAAGATAAGTTCGAGTCATCCATGACTGTTAAGTAACCCTGCTCCGCAGATTAAGATTTTCCGGTACCATGGAATTGATGAGCCACTGTATAAGTGGAAACAACTCAAAATCTGCTCGCTGAGCCTGACTTACCCGACCTGTCTCTGTTGAGCACAAGCGAAAAGCAGAAGAGCTACATCCAGAGAGACCGCCAACAATCGCCATCAAGCGCCTCGAGCAACGATTTGTTTGATTTTTCTCTCCACCAACAGAAGAACATCGCCATCAAGCGCATCGAGCAGCTCTCGTAAATCAACACCACCCACCATCCCCTGGGAAAGAGACGACCCCTCTTTTGGATCTGCTATAATGGTGCGACACCGTAAAAAGGGGCCACGAACAAGGCGTATTACATCATCGACCAAGCTTTCAAAACGCTGCGCTTACCCACTGAGTGTGGATAACTTCATCCCAAAGCCTACAAGGTGCTTCAAGTGTCAGTATTTCGGTCAGAACCAATGCAGCAGTGGTTTGGTATGCTTGCATTGTACTGAAGAAGGCCACAAGGGCTTCGATTACAACAAAGTTGTAACTGCAGTGAAACCCACATGACCTTCTGCAAAGAATTGTCATTTTATAAAAGTAAGGCAAATACAGATAAGTAGTAACACAAAAAACGTTAGTTATATCGAGACACAGTGCCTTCCCGACAGCAAAATACAACTAAAAACGACTACATCAACGCAATCTGATACAAATAATGAACATGTTAAAAAACAAAGAGGGCGCTGTTCAACGTTTCTGTTTGATTTCTTTGTTGATCGTGTGATAGAGGTGCAACGTCGTTTCAAATGGTATTTCACTTGATGAATTTAGCTTACCCATTATAGTGGAACCGCGATAAAATCATGTTAAACCAACCCCGCGAACGCCGGGGCCAAATTATTTGACTCCATCATACACCGGGTGCTCGACAGACGAACTCGAAACTGCGTATCATCAAATTTAAGTTTTACGAATGGTCGTAAATAACTTCAATTTTTAGATATAAAGTGAACAATTTAATATTTTAATTGGTTTTCGTTTTGCACCTAGGGTGTTACTTATGAGCTATGGATAGATAAATAAACTGAAAATATATCACGTGACTGCTGAGCTCTAATACCGCTAAATGTTGTGTAAAGCACTTATCAGTCAATTAATCATCTATTGTAAATATCGCCATAGTAGGTAATTTAAAAATTGACCCGAATCTTTATCGCAACTTTCCAAGTCCCCATGGGTTTGCATTGAGAACAGAACAGGCCCACCGGAACAGGGAGTCCCGGGATTAAAGACTCACAGGAATTGTAATGAATATGCATGGCACTACTGAATCAACATTTGACGTTGTATCTCGGCTTGCAGTGATATTGTCTTGGCTGATTGATAAATAATGACATAAAGCCTGTTGTAACTTTAAGCAAGGAGTTGGGAATGTTAAATGTGTCTATCTAATGATAGCTTTGAAGGATCAAAGTCGATTGGGCCATGATTGTGTTAAGCCTGTCGACCGATGACTCATAATTCGTCCAGCAGCTCACGGGTTCCAGTTACAGGTCTACGAGCGAGACCACGAAGTGCCAACGGCAATTGCGTTGTAAACGAGGTTTCTTACCGTTTTTCAGTTGAATTTAATTAAGGCACAGTATACAGCGGACAATCCGTCGTCAAACAAGTGGAATACTCTTGAGTACGACGGTCCTTTAATAAACTATATTAACGTGTAAGAATATGATATCATACTCATTGTGAAATGTACGATGTAAAGTACAATGGGCAGATGTCTGAAGAATTGATTGTAGAATGCTGCCAGTGATAGAATTCCACTTGATAGAGGCATTGTTATTCCACATAACACAAATGTGGCCGCGTATCCGAACTTCGCAAAGAAAACCATCTCCACAAATCCAAGGCCAATACCAAAGATACCAAGAGAAGATATAATTTCGACTGAAATGCAATGTTAGAAAAGGAAATCATGATATCAGAAAACCAGGACAACATTTTGAGATACATAAACATGACATCAGACAGCTACTGTTAGATTACTGATATTCTCTGGTTTTAGTCAAGTAATACTCATGACAATTGGTACAGGATTAATTTCTAAACACAGAGAGGAAGCAGACAAGAACACAGAACGCGACCGTGGCTCAGTGGTAGCGAGTGCGCTTCCTGAACTGAACATGCTTCGATTTACCGTTCAAGGGTTCGAGCCCGCCTTTCCGCGGGTTTTCTCCCGGTTTTCCACCGTAATAAGGTTGTGTACTGTGTGAAGTGGACAATCCGTCGTCATATAAGTGAAATACCCTTGAGTACGACGAAATTGAGGATTTCGCCTCAAGCGAAACAACAATAATAAATAACCGTTTGTACATATCTCCCCGGTACTCAAAAGCGAATTTTCTAAAACGGTATGTCAGCTGAAAACATGCTTAACAAATGAGTTACTCAAAGAGCTATTTTGATATGAATACAAGAAATAGACATTGCGTTTGGATGACCAAACTTGTGCATACAACGTGTTGTTAGAAATGCCTTTCAATGCACCCATAAGCAAACCAACACGGTGGTGACAAATGCATTTTTCGAACAATTACGTCAGTTCCGCCTGTTAAATTACCCAGTTAACAGCTATTATGACTCGGATGCAGGTCTTTCTCTTCAAAAACGGAAAAAGGTGGGAAACCCGTCGTCATTGAAGTTTAATATTTTAAAGTACGTCGTTAAACCGCAATCAAATCAACTAATACTGGTTGTGTCCCATTACACAGTTCAGCGACTCCCAGACCTAGGCTAGCCAAATGTTTATTAGCAGATTGAAATCTATGAAAAATATATGGATCAGTAGTTTTGTATCAATTGCTTAAGTTACATTCAGCATTGAATCCTGATACGACCGACCAAATTCAGAACGCAGATTAAAAGTAATAGAATATCACGAAAAACCACATGGTTGTGTCTTATCACAGATGGTTGTCATCGGAAAGTCGTTGCTATAACATACCTTGTGTCTGGGTGAAGTTAAACGTCTCTTTCATGGCCAAGGCGTAGACATTAAATGACATATTAATTCCGGTGATTATCGTACACAGCATACTTAACCCAACACCAACCACTATTAAGAATTGTTTGTTTAATTTGGGCATACTATACAGACTATTCGAAATTCTTCTGGTGGCTCTACACAATCTTTCCCAATGTGCCAACAGCCTTGTGTAGAAAAATAACAAATATTCAGCTCGGCTGCAGAGCTTAGACCGCGTGAAACTAATACCAAATGGAAGAAGAAATGTCCCTTATTTATCAAAGTTCGACGATGACCTTAATATAAAAAATCACTCCAGTGCTTTCTTAACTATATTAGGGTAAAATAACCTATAAGCTTGAAGAAACAAGTCTAGGGTCCACAGATATAAATAGTATAACGAGAAATGGTTGTTGTCTGTATGAACTATAGCACTGCCGTATCATAACTGATTTGGATCGATGTTATGATGACAAGGATATTAGACTAACCGAACGATATACGGTATAATTAAACACAGAAAGAATAAAGATTATATAATATCAAAATCATCTGTTGTGGTTAAAAACGCCCCAGCTGCAGTAAACAAACTATGCGCGATAAGCTAGATACGAGCAAGAAATATGTTACGCACAAATCTAGAAACGGATTGGAAAGTAAGTAAATGTTCTTTTGTAAAACTTTTATCAAACAGAGTAGATATGACATACAATCCCTTTCCTGAATACAGGCTACATCTGATATACTGATGTCTCTTACATTCAAGCTATTGAACTCACCATCCCAATGTGAATTCCATGGTTAAACCAAAAAATACAGTGGAGTTCGGAAAAGTAAATGAAACGACAGATGACAGTAATTTATGTTTGAGCACCGTTGGACGAAGATAAAATTCCACAGGGCTATTTACGCGAGATTTCATTAAAGTTGAACTAATAAAAGAGCAAAGGAGTTTCTGAAATTTAAAAGTCCTAAAATAACGATTGTTATATGGAGGAAGGGCGGGACCTTTGATGTACAAGGGCCATCCCGGTCCGTCGCCAATGCCACGAACAAAGTGGGGAGAGTTGATACAGCGAAGATCAAAAACAGTCTTCAGGACTCGACAACGGATATCAGCCCTCTAAAGAGCCCTGAATGGGGGTAGCTGTCTAAACAACACCAACCAACACTAACCAACACTAACCAACACTGAAATGGACATAATGTAAGTGGATACTGTCTAGACAACCACAGTTGTTCCAAACGAAAATGTTGTATATATAACAATACCTATCAATTTAATATAGCAACCCTTTTTCGGTTTCGTTTTACAAACATCCACACAGGTGTTGATAAAGCAAAAACACTCTACAGAAAACGAAAATATCAACTCCATGAAGTCCCATTTGGATGAAACTTTACAATACTATAGAAGACAACCACATATGTTTGTTTAATTTCGTTGTCAATGCAACCTGGCGACATTTGCAAAAAATATGCTTAAAACCCTTTATATACGGTTTATAATGTCTCTGCTTCACTGCAGGTTTGCTTATCCCTATTCCCTTAACAGTGCAGTTCTTTTGCGTTTTTTCGTATTATGAACCTCTACACAGGTGTTGAAAAAGCGAAAATAGTCTACAGAAAAAACACAACTCGGCTCTATGAAGGCAGATTTCGATTGAGATTGTACAATATGATAGAAGACCAGAACACGTGCTTGTATAATCACGTTCCCAACTTAATTTCGTATATATGTTATATAGTATGGCTGCTTCACTGAAGGTCAGACTCACAAAAAACATAGTAGGAGAGCATGGTAAGCCATTCGCTGGTTTAGTCAGGGATCGATTCACAGCCGTAGGCCATACGTGATTAAGCTTCGTATGGCAGCGATTATCAGGTATGGCCGCCAGATGGCTAGTGGAGACGTGGGAAAACAATAGGCAATGAAAGCCAATCTTTCTACGCGATTTCGATTTGATTATTTGCTTGGTAACAGTTGTATGTTGCTGTATCTGTTTTATATGTGTCCACTAGTAGTATACCCGGTGGGGTTCTGGCACACCTTCTTCCTGGAGTCCTCCCCGCCCCCTGGGCGGCTCCCAGTGGTAGTTCCGGTTGCCGTCTTGTATATATCAAACTGATAAGACTCC